>SJYX01011164.1:115260-127377 GCA_006410675.1 Oreotragus oreotragus
GCTCGAGCGTACCTCCGAATCCAGTAGTCCAGGAGATCTGGGAGAAGCGAGGGATCCCGGACGAGCCCCCATAATGTTAGGCCCCGAACGGCCTAATCACGGGAGGCGTCGCTTCTCAGATCACCAAGACTCGAATTCGATGCAATCAGCAAGAGGATTTATTAAACCGGCGCGCCGGGGTTCGATCTTCCTCGAAAAGAACGAACCCCGATGCTAGTTACAAAGCAGTTTTTATACACCAAAAGCTATAAGCAGGTATAGGTGGGGTGAAGACGATCTCAGCAAACTGATTGGTGGGCATAACTTGACCTTTACAGAGATAGGTCTGAAAGCTATCAGGCTGTAACGGCTAACCGACCACCTCATACCTTGCGGCGGTTTAGCCAATTTTCTAGAAAGGATTAACAGAAAAACAATTACCCAGGGGGTCCCTTCTAAGGCCAGGAAACTAGACTATAGATTATCAGATAGAGGGCAGGTTCCTTTTCCATGAGTCATGACTAGCCCTTGAGAAACAGAACAAAGGGTAGTTTTAAAATTTAACTTTTTCTCTTCAATAACATACCCAGTATTTTGGTTTTCTCATCTTGTGATCACAGACCGAGCTCTTTTTATGGAAAATAGCTGCTATAAAATTGAATTAACCAAATCAGAGCTTATTGCTAAAACTGAACCAGCCATATCAGGCTTATTTCCTGTCACTTAAACATGTGATTTCATCTCTTACATCAAACAAGAGAATTACTCGGATGGATGGTAAACGTGCAAGACATTGTCATTCTGTGAGCCCCTCTTCCAGGGAAGGTAGGAGTCTCTCTCCTGTGCCCTCAGCTTGGGAGCTGTGCCTTTTCAACCTGTCCTTCGTTTTGGTTTCAGAGGTTTTTATATCCAGCAAACTGTGCCATGGTGAGACTAGGAAGGGTGAGAAGCACACTCTCTTTGGAAAGCAGGAGAAGGGAGTTGAGATTTAGGAAGGGCAAGGCAGCAGGAGGCAGAGGCTGCTTTCAGGCAGATTGAGTGTAAGGAAAAGGCCATTTGGAGGGGTTGAGAAAATGACTTCTCTAAAACTGTCTCTGCCCGGGTACCCCGGAAAGTCTTCGTTTATCTTCAGGAGTCTGCCTGCTGCAGTCTGAAGAGATCAGCTTTGGGGCAGAGGGGAGGGATTAGTAAAAGAATGAGGTGTAGTCAGCTCCTTGCCATTTCTCTTCCAAACGTATAGTTTACTCATTTCACTTTCATTTTAAAATACAGGTAAAGAGAGAAGAATGCGTATAAGAATATGAACATGACAGTGTCCTAGAGTATGTTCCTTGGGAGTTTACAGATTGCAGGGACTGTATCTGGCAAATGTAAGCTGAGAGGATTTGGAGTTGGGGTCTGCAACACATCAAACTAAGGTCTTCTGGGGATGGGGAAGCCTGCATGGAGTGTGAGGTTAACTCTGACAACACAGACCCCAGAGCCAGCCTGCCTGGGTTCACATCCTGGCTGCTACTTTACTAGATCAGTGACCTTGTGCAGGTTTCTCAACCTGCCAAAAACAGTTTCTGACACATGATTGATGAGCTGCATGTAAGCTTATTATTCTTTGCAGTCTTGAAGTTCTTACCAGAGTATGGCTGGAACTCTCCCCCAGGCAGTCTTTGATGGAGTCCATTGGCCAGAGATGGGATTTCAGCCAAGATACAGCCAATGCAGAAAGAGACTTATCAGGACTACCTGGATGCCAAAGCTCCAGGGAAGTCAGTCAGTGTCCTTGTGTAAACCTATTTATCTCTAGTTCAGAGTCATCGGTCATTAAAATTCCAAGAAAGATACCACACTGCACTTATGTTCCACGTGATCTGTTTTTTGCTTGAGGACAATATTCCACAGCCCAAACTACTGTCAAGCAAGGAGACGGACTGCTGGTTCCAAATGCCTCGAAGTATGAGGAAGACCTTTGACCAGTAAACTTGTTAATGAAATCAAACTATAGAAATGGCATTGAGCCCATGGCGTCCCTAGGTGCACTTTCTTCCATCACTTGACCATTCTTTTACCCTGCATCTTGGTTACTGAAGGTACCTGTGAATCAGGTAATTAAATCAGTTTATTGGTAGCTAGGTTCACAGATAAAGTACAGAATCCAGAATTATCTTTACTTTCTCTTGTTCTTTATGCATTCAATCTGTCGTTAAAATTGCTTGCAGAAAAGCTGGTTTTTAAACTTCTGCAGAGAAGGAATGAGACCCTTACCCTGCGAAGAATCACTATATCCTGAAATCTTGAGAAATGAAACCAGCTTTGCATGATCTGATCAGATCAGAAGTGCAAAGTGAAACAGTATCATATCATTAAATGAACCCAGAGCACATTTTCCTTTTAACTTTGAAGTTTAATGTCAGGTCAGTTTGCTCTGTAACAGGTAGAATATATGTGAATGTTTACCCTATCGCAGCAGGTTGTAGTCATTAAAAATTGATACTTTATTCAGCAAATTTACCATTCTTTTCACAAGGAATGACAGTGATGCTCAAGATTTTCTCCAGGGGCATTTTTGACAGAGATCAGTTAGCCTTATAGGAACCTGTCAGGCCCGCTGGTGGGGAGCTGTTGTGCGGCTGGGCAGCTCTGAGGCAGATGTGGGAGGGCACCAGGCCAGGTCCCAGGTCGTGGAGGGGTGACTGGCCATGGCCACCTCCCTTCTCTGAAATGACACACAACTGTAGACCACAGCCTGTGTTACCAAGCACGTCTGGGCTGGAGGGAAGCTTCCTTACAGATGAAATAGAGATGGATATTGGGGTAGCCCTGTGGAGCTAATGCCTCCACAGCCCATAGGCAGCCTCTCTGCCCTGGGTGGAGGCACCTCTAAGCCCAGCCATGCCTCTCCCCGTCCCTGGCCTTTGCCTCCACTGACTTCCAGGATTGCCTTGTCATGTCCCAGCCGTTGCTCTCCCTGTGGCCGTGTCCTGACCGTGACAGTGGCTCCCGCGGGCGAGGCAGTCAGGACCTCGCACGGGTCGCGGTCCTCGCTCCCTGGTCCCACGGTGAGCAGCCTCCAAGCTGTCCAGGAGGGTCCGGGAGCGGGATGCTGTGAACCAGCAACCCCACCCTCGGACCCCCGCGTGGTCCAGCCCCTCGCGTGGTCTCATCTGAACAACTCAGCGCTCTTCCTGAACACCTCCCTCAGAGTCCTCTCCTCCAGTCAGTGCGCCCTCCCGCTGTCCGGGGACCTTTCTAAACGCAGTCCTCGCCGGCTTTTCCCTACCTCACGTCCTCGTGTGTCCTCTCGCCCCAGGATGCCGTGCTCCCCCGTCACCGTGTTGGGCCGGCCGCATCACCTCTCCGCCCCCAGGGCCCCTTCCCCTGGTCTTCTCTTCAGGCCCCCGAGCCTCTCCCCGGATCCAGCTTCCCAGCATCCTCTTTCCACCCCGATCTGTCCCCCTGGCAGCTTCCTGCTTCTGACCCCGCGTGAAGATGTCCTCCTTCGTGAGGTCACGCCTCCTTTGACCCCGGATAGAATCGGTCACTTCCGGCCCCCTGCCCCGCCCCCACCCCTGCCGCCGTCCATTCGTATCTGCGGTGTGGCCGCCATGGCCGCCGTACGTGGCTACAGAGCGCTTGAAACGCAGACGGTCCAGAGCGAGGTGTGCTGTAGGCGAGAAGCCTACACCGGACTTCAGAGGCTTCATTAATGCTCTTTATGATGATTATGTGTTGAGGTGGTAATATTTTGAATATTTTGGATGAACTAAAAATATATCCTTAGAATTAATTCCACCTGTTTATTTTTCTCAAACGGGACTTACAAGTTTTCATGTTCTAGGTGTGTCTCCTGTTAGGTTTCTCAAGCGCAGGGCCGATTAGCTTCCATTGCTAGGTGGTGAAGGCACCAAGTCTGCCTTTCAGGCCGGGCATAGTAGAGTGCAGTCTGCCTGTGGGTGACCCCCTGCTTGAAGTGACCTCAGCAGAGCTGCTCACATTTCATGCATCTGGTTCCTAAGTCTCTTCCCCAGTGTTTGTACTCCCAGAGTTTATTGGATCGTAAGTTCAGAGTATCAGGTTTGGCAGAAGGCTGTAATTCCTGTGGCCCTCAGCTGACCCCTGACCTGAAAGATGCTCACCCTTGAAGGGGGGAGAGGACTGGCCTGTTCCCTTGAGCCTCCTCCATCATCACCACCCCTCCCCCAGAGGGAGGGGAGATGTCAAGCCCATCGCACCCCTCGTGTGGAAGCAGGATACCCCTGGAGAAGCGGGGAGCCTCGGAGCCCCCAGAGCTCTGGCTTCCCAGCCCAGTTTGCCCTGATCTGGTCGTGCTCCTGGTTGAAGCCAGGCTGCTTCTGCCCAGCTGGTGTAGTCTTTGCCAGCGGGATGGTTCTTTGCTCTCTCCCGCCTCTGTTCTTGTCTCCTGAATCTCAAGCAGAGTGTCCCTTAAAATAGAGGCGCTCATGATCACGCATCCAGCCAGCAAGGTTTGGTTCTGCTCGCTTACCCGGCATGAATTTACGGGAGCCTATAAAAGTCCTGCCAGTTTGCCCTGACATCTTGTTGATGGGGAGGTCTTGTTTGTTGTTAGAAATAAGAGCCGGCGTCTCCAGGACACACCCGGTTCTGTTTTAGTGAATGGGAGGTTTCAGCCCTGACCTCTAAAAACTAAAAGGCAGAGAGGCTGGTGGGGTGAAAACTGTATGCAAAAAAATCCCTCTTGTTTGGATTTTGTGTTCTGGTGCATGTCGAGTGGATTTTGGTAAGAGCACGTGTGTTCAGGGGGTGTCATCACTATACCTTTTAATTTTTTTAGTGGAACGCCACCTAGCTGTTTGATTAAGGTAACTTTGACCATGTATTTTGAAACAATTCAAAGTCAGAAAGGCTTGGAAGTCAGAGGCACCAGGTGGTAAAATGTTGGACCGTGTGATGCGTGGGGTGGATGGAACCAAACTCACGCTCTCTTCCTAAACTGCAGCAGCTCTGCTGTCAGAGGACAGACGCTGGAGTGCGTGGAGGATGTGCAAGAGAGGATATTCCTTCGTCCTTTCGGACGTGACAGCAAAGGCGTCTCATGCTCCCTTGAGGAATGAGACAGCACCGAAAACTCAGTACATCTCAACCTCCAGGTGACTCTCCAGACAGTAGACTGTTGAAGAGAGTCAGTACATTTGTGTCGTTTTGTCTAAAAGCTTTTGCAAAAGTTTGCCAAGCCATTCAGTTATTTAAATAATTCAAAGGACATGCTTCAGAAGTCACTCTAAAAATAGAACCTGTTTCCCTGTCTGGTCGGTGCTGTGTGCCTCACCAGGAAGCAGTGTTTACTGGTTTAGCAGCAAAACAAAGGTGGTTTTTCTGTCTCACTGTTCAGAGCTGGGAGGTTTACCTTGATCTATAATCTATCCCATAGGGCTTCCCTGGTTGCTCAGTGGTAAAGAATACGCCTGTCAAGACAAGAGGCTCAGGTTCGATCCCTGGGTCAGAAAAGATCCCTGGAGAAGAAAGTGGCAACCCACTCCAGTATTCTTGCCTGGAAAATTCCATGAACAGAGGAGCCTGGTGGGGCTATAGTCTATGAGATCGCAAAAGAGTTGGGCATGACTTAGCAACTAAACAACAAGAGTCTTTTATGTCTTTACTCTTAAATTCATTTTTTGTGGCTGATGCCTGGTTCCTCTCTACATCTCTTCCATTTGTCTTGAGAAATTCTCAGTGTAGTTTTCTTATCACTCCTTAATGATTTCTGTGACATTGGATGGGTTTCATTGGCCAACACTGAGTAGCTTTCAAACTTGTGATTGTGGCAGGGCATAAGAAATGAATTTTACAAAACAATTTAGGACATGCATTCATATATGTATGTAACTGAAATAGATTACTTGAAGCAGTACTTACATTTCCTGTGAGACTCTTTAATATTTTCTATTCAATTAACTGATGCTTCTTAATAATTACTAGTGGAATTGCAAATCACAATTAAAACAAAAACACTGCCTTCATGTATAGTTCTTATGATACTTGCGGGTCATTCTGCCTTCTGAGAGTCACCGGTCCTTTCTGATACAGCCTTTCCTGAAAAGCCTTCCTGCTGACCCAAGCTTTTCCTGCCAGCACCCCTCACTTGCAGGGCTCTCCTCCTCACAGAGTTCCCCTGCTCCCCTGCAGCCTGGATGTGAAATACACAACCCTAGCCTAGTGCTTGCACGGTGACCTCTGGTCATCAGTACATAGGAGGATTCATATCACATCCTTCAAGTGCAGTGCAACCTGAAGACCAGCCATCTGTGTTGTTTCTTGAATGGGTGTGTTCTTTGAGAAATTGACGCTCGTTTATTTTGTGAGGACAGCTAAGCCTGGTGTCCAGTTCAAGGCTGGCAGCTCCCGCCCAGTGTATACCAGAAGAAATGGTTTCCCTGGAGCTGCTGTGATGGTCCCCAAGCTTCAGGGCCCAGTGACAGTCCTACACACTTCTCCATGGACATGGCACCCTGTCCGTTCTTAGCTAAAAAGGAACAGTTATTTGAAAGGGACATGGGGGAGAGTGGGCCTATAGGTAGTTAATCATCATTTGGAGCACAAACTCTAAGATAGTGTCTGGTATATTTATTTCACTTTTCCAGTAATGGAATATAGATTTTTGTTTCCCCTTATGCGACATGTCTCAAGGGCTCCAGTTTGCATTGTCATTACGTTGGGAAAATATTTGATGGCTTGTCAGAAGGGAACATTTATAATTCTGTTTCTAGCCTGCACATTTTCAGCCTCTGGAACAGCGTGACAGGTGATTGAGGTTGAAATTGACAGCATTTACCACTTAAAAATGAGCACAAGAAATGCCAGTATACACTGTGTGAAGTGGAAACTAATTTGGTTTTTGTAAGCACTTAGGGTTAACAGGGGAACTTCCCAGGTGGCTCAGCAGTAAAGAACCCACCTGCCAATGCAGGAGATGCAGGTTCAATCCCTCGGGGGGGGGGGGGGGGGAGGGGCGTTNCCTGGGCAGGGATGGGACCTCTGGATATTCAAGTCATTAGGGACAGGACTTCAGGGGTCTCTAATGTAGAGCTGAGGGTGGCTCAGTGGTAAAGAATCTGCCCGCCAAGCAGAAGATGCAGGTTTAACCCCTGGGGGGGAAAGATGCCTTGGAGAAGGAAATGGCAACCCACTCCAGTGTTCTTGCCTGGGAAATCCCATGGACAGAGGAGCCTGGCGGGCTACAGTCCATGGGGTCACTAAAGAGTTGGACACGACTGACTAAACAACAAGGGTTAACATGATGCTTGTTGGAAGTCATTTTGTAATGGAAACTATTTAAATGCTTTGAATACTGTGTTTTCATAACATTGGTGCAGGGTGTTGTCCTGTGGTGACCTCACAGATGATGTTGTGATGACCTCAAACCTTGGCTCTCTGGGCCCGCAGGTGGCCCTGCGTTTCAGCACGCCCAGGTGTCCTGGAAATAGCCCTGCTTCTCATTTTGGCGCAGAGGCCATGCATTTGACTCTCTAGTCGCTCCTAGCACTCCTCAGTAGTGATATTGGAGGCACGTTTTATCTCTGGTGTAATGTCACTAATCTAAATAGTCTATACAGCTTGAAATGTCTGTAGTTCTGGCAACAGTGGGGTGTTTTGAAACCTAGATCTCACCAGCATGTTCCAGTGACTGGCAAATCACTTGTTTAAGCCAATTCCTCTCGACCGTGTGCTGTTCTGTACACTTGATCCCCATTTTAAAAAATGATTTTATTACCATTACCCTTGATGTAAACCAGAAAATAAGAGCCTTGTGTTTAATGGTGAGGTTGCCTCATCATCTTCTGTTATAGAAATTGCTGTGTTTCTTTCTTTTTTTTTTTTTTTTTAATGTAATGAGAAACCTTGTTAAGGTACAAGTGAAGCCATCTAGCTTTGCAGCAAGTACCGTGGGGATCCATTAAACTGCTCCTTTGAGGCATGGAGCCGAGTTGGAACAAGAGGTGTTGTTCAAGATAACATGCCAGATGGGCATTTCAGGCAGAACCATCCTCCCCAAAGCCTCATATACCGTGCTGTCATCAAAGTCCCTTCTCATCCACACAGTTGAGAACCAGCATCCTGATGAGAAGCCCAAGGCTGTCCTGCTGTTAACGAGATGCGGGACAAAGTATTGGTTAAGAGCCCAGACTCTGGAACCAGTCTACCCAGCTAGGAACCTCTCTGGTCTCTAGGTTTCCCATCTGTAAAATGGGCATAATAATCGTGTCCATCCACTGCAGCTGCTCACCGAGGATTTGGTGTGCCTTTAATGCAGCACCTGCTTGGCTACGGTAGCCCTTAGGGGCCAGCGCCTGTCTCTAGATTCAGATGGTGAATTCATCTGATGGGTTTAGAAGTCTTAACATCTCCCTCCCAAAACAGCGCAGGCACGTGGATGTTTTGTGAAAATGTATTTCAAGTTAACAATTGATAGGGTAGCCAAAGAGAGCAGATTATGAAACAGAGCTCTGGGATCAAACTGTCTCCTTCTGATGCTTGCCTCCCCGAGTCCTTGTCCTTCACGGCATCAGCACCAGTAGCCGGCCAGGAGAGGGACAAGGGTAGAACCTCATCACTCATTAGGGAGACACGCGGTTTGTAGTCGGGAGTCAGGCGGCTCTGAGTTTCTAATGGTGAAATTAACTGACATGCACACGATTACATCAGCCACATTCAAAATGGGACTGCTCCCTAATCGTTTGGACAGTGAAGATGTCTGTACTGACTGTTGCTTGTTAGAGGCACATCTTTGGCACCTCACAGCCTTGTGCATGGTGGGCTGAGTCATATGTATCTGAGGAAATAGAAGAAAACAGCCTCATCAGAAGGGTGGGCACTCCTCTCAGGCTTTGGCACACTCAGCCAGTGGTGACGCTGATCTTTTGTTACTCTTCACGTATTGTAGAGGAGACAGACAGCTTTCTAGTCAATCAGATTTTTAAAATTACTTAAAAGGACATCCTAAGTATGGAGCAAATCATTGCAGTAAGTCTCGTTCACATTTACCTGCTGCCACTTTTTAAATGCAAGAGGAGAATTTTTTCAAGTGCATTTGAAAAGTTCATTTTATAAATGAGAAAATTTCACAGTAAAGACTGAAAATAAGAGCCCAGAGTTTGTAATGTTGGACTCTGGATTCTCTCTTGGGCTCCTCCTCAAGCTGGTAGTGGGGCAAGTCTGATGATGTCTGTGAAGCACTTTCTGACTATCAGAGGCGTTTGACTGTGGGCATTTGTTTTGTTTTGTTTGTTTTATGAGGTTGATGAGGGTAGCGGAAGTCATAATCATGATTCTTGCGATTCACATCGCGGGCCATCTGGGTATCGGGCTGTGACGCACATGCCCCTAAAGCAGGACGTTGTGTCTCATGGCCTGCTGGACACCCAGGGTCCAGGTCAGGGCCCCTGACCCTGACTTTAAGATTTACCATGACTCCCAGAGTCTGAAAGGGCACATGTGAGCTTACCCACATAAATTTTCATTGAGGTCTGTGCAGTAGATGTAGATAGGAAGAAGTACCATGTGTCCAAAATTATAACCAGTAGATAATCCACGAACTTAGATTGTGAGGCAGTATAATTACTAGGTTGAAAGTTCAGGGCCATTTTTTAATAAGTAATGTATAAGATGTATTAGTAACTGGCTTCTGTACTCTTTCCCAAGACTCAGCTCTCAAGGAGCTCTTTCATTTATTACACTTTATAAATATTCGTGAAAATTGGCCCCAACATTTCTTTACCGACTTCTCTTTAAACTGGGCCAGCTGAGCCCCCAGGCCCTCTGGAATCTCAGGTATCCCTTCCCTGGCTGACTGCCTGCTCCCCAAGTCCAAGAGAGGCTCTGTCTCCAGTCTGTTGGGTGATCGATACCCTGCAGGGTGTCTTCCAGCTCGAGATCAGGTGTTTGAGGCCTTGGGCTCACCCATGTCCAAGGCAACAACCATCTGTGGCTCACCTGGGCCTCTGCCTTCAACCCATCCCCACTACTCTCCCAGGTCAGACCCTGGACCTTTCTCTGTTTGTAAAGAAACACGTTTAAGAATGTTGACACTCAATAGATGAAAACACTAATTATTTTCTTTCTTCTTAACAGACACGGGACGACTTCCTGGGGCAAGTGGACATACCCCTTAGTCATCTCCCGGTAAGAACGGTTGCCTGCTTTATAACACGTGCAGTGAACAGCAGTTTCTGTGGGCAATTCAGGGTTATTTTCAGGGTAGTATTTCCTCCACACTGTGGAAAAGGCTGAAATGAAGCACAGATACTGTGAGCCTGACCCCTTCTAGAAGGTGGTCCTTTCAAGAGACGAGGAGATCACTTAATTGTAAAAACCAGGTGTCCTTGAATCATCTACAGATACCTGTCAGCGTCGCCAGCTACTTTCTTGTCTCATCTTCCTTTGTCACGTCATACAGACCAGCTGCCTGCTTCTGCCAGACCCCTTCTCGTCACTGGCGTGTTCTTGCTTTCAGGTTCACCCTTTGGCTCTAACCACGTGTGTGTTCCCTTTGTCTGGAATTGTGCACGCTCCTGCACTTCGTCTACACAGACTGTGTTTCCGTGACTTTGGTTATGGCTTTCTCGGTTGCCACAGAGATGAAAGAAAAGATGCGATTGGTCCTAAGCGAACTTGTCAGCTGGAAAGACTCTGGTTTCAGAAACTGTTCCGGGTCAGCACGTGTGCTGTTGCTAGTAATCCTCTGCTCAAACGTGTAGCAGAAGGACAGGGGCTGTTGACCGTGACTGAGCTGAGAGGTGACTCCCGTGTGTTCCAGTGCCAATCGAACAGGGGCCCAGGCCTCCCTGGAGAAAGGTGAATGGCCTCGTGCTCCAGCTCTCCTCCCTCCTCCCCAGGGCATCATGAAGTGCCCTCAGTAGCACCTCGTTGCACCCAATCGTGTCTCACTCTCTGAGACCCCATGGACTGGAGCCCGCCAGGCTCCTCTGTCCATGGAATTCTCCAGGCAAGAATATGGGATTGGGTAGCCATTCCCTTCTTTACAAACAGAGAAAGGTCCAGGGTCTGACCTGGGAGAGTGGTGGGGATGGGTTGAAGGCAGAGGCCCAGGTGAGCCATTCCCTTCTCCAGGGGAATCTTCCCAACCCAGGGATCAAACCTAGGTCTCCTGCATTGCAAGCAGATTCTTTACCATCTGAGCCACCAAGGAAACCCCCACAATAGCAACTAAGACTAAGTCAAATGTTTCTGCCTTCCAAGGGCATTTTTAAAAAATGCTCCATGTGAGCCAATAGCATAAATCATCTATAAACTAAAATGACCCTGTTCAGTTTAGTCACTCAGTCGTGTCCAACTCTTTGCGACCCCATGAATCGCAGCACGCCAGGCCTCCCTATCCATCACCATCTCCCGGAGTTCACTCAGACTCATGTCCATCGAGTCCGTGATGCCATCCAGCCATCTCATCCTCGGTCATCCCCTTCTCCTCCTGCCCCCAATCCCCCCCAGCATCAGAGTCTTTTCCAATGAGTCAACTCTTCGCATGAGGTGGCCAAAGTACTGGAGTTTCAGCTTTAGCATCATTCCTTCCAAAGAAATCTCAGGGTTGATCTCCTTCAGAATGGACTGGTTGGATCTCCTTGCAGTCCAAGGGACTCTGAAGAGTCTTCTCCAGCACCACAGTTCAAAAGCATCAATTCTTCGGGGCTCAGCCTTCTTCACAGTCCAACTCTCACATCCATACATGACCACAAGAAAAACCATAGCCTTGACTAAACGGACCTTAGTCGGCAAAGTAATGTCTCTGCTTTTGAATATACTATCCAGGTTGGTCATAACTTTTCTTCCAAGGAGTAAGCGTCTTTTAATTTCATGGCTGTAGTCACCATCTTCAGTGATTTTGGAGCCCAAAAAAAGAAAACCTGACACTGTTTCCACTATTTCCCCATCTATTTCCGATGAAGTGATGGGACCAGATGCCATGATCTTCGTTTTCTGAATGTTGAGCTTTAAGCCAACTTTTTCACTCTCCTCTTTCACTTTCATCAAGAGGCTCTTTAGTTCTTCTTCACTTTCTGCCAGAAGGGTGGTGTCATCTGCATATCTGAGGTTATTGATATTTCTCCCGGCAATCTTGATTCCAGCTTGTGTTTCTTCCAGTCCAGCGTT
>SJYX01011164.1:127741-210136 GCA_006410675.1 Oreotragus oreotragus
TCTTTCAAAATTTTCCAGTTTATTGTGATCCACACAGTCAAAGGCTTTGGCATAGTCAATAAAGCAGAAATAGATGTTTTTCTGGAACTCTCTAGCTTTATCCATGATCCAGCAGATGTTGGCAACTTGATCTCTCGTTCCTCTGCCTTTTCTAAAACCATTTTGAACATCAGGGAGTTCACGGTTCACGTATTGCTGAAGCCTGGCTTGGAGAATTTTGAGCATTACTTTACTAGCATGTGAGATGAGTGCAATTGTGCAGTAGTTTGAGCATTCTTTGGCATTGCCTTTCTTTGGGATTGGAATGAAAACTTTTCCAGTCCTGTGGCCACTGCTGAGTTTTCCAAATTTGCTGACATATTCAGTGCAGCACTTTCACAGCATCATCTTTCAGGATTTGAAACAGCTCAACTGGAATTCCATCACCTCCACTAGCTTTGCTCGTAGTGATGCTTTCTAAGGCCCACTTGCCTTCACATTCCAAGATGCTTGGCTCTAGATTAGTGATCACATCCTCATGATTATCTGGGTTGTGAAGATCTTTTTTGTACAGTTCTTCCATGTATTCATGTCAGAATCATACAATTCTTATTTCTGGCCTTGTTTCTTTGGGAACTTTGAATTTCTTTTCTTTTGTTTTTCACAATTAACCTAAAATTTCCTGTAACACTAAGCAAAATGACACTAAATAAATGGCATTTTTTTAATAAAAAAGGTGATATTCTAAATAATATTGATAAAATCGTGTTAGAAATTTGAAAATTTCACCAAAGATTACTCTACCTGATTCAGATTATTTCTCTCAGGCTTCAGTTTCATTTCTACTGCTTGGAGAGTGAGTTCTGGGTGCTGTTTCGCTTCAGCTTCTTTGCTATAGTGGTCTTCTTTGCTTCTTAAATGCGCCCTCCCTTTTTCATATAACATCTCGGCATTTCTTCTATTCTCTTCTTCTTGCTTTAAGGTGAATCTGCAAAATTTAAACCTCTTCTTAGAAACTCATGAGATTTTTCACTGCTGCAATAACTTTCGTTCCCTCTTCACAGTGTTTAAAATAGTCAGCGTGGGGGGAATACAATGAAAAACACTTAATAATGGCCACTGTTTTCAGACAGTGGGTTAAGAATAAAGCTGCATAAAATTTTGGTTTCAATTTGTCTTGAGAAAAATGGCTACTTCATAAATCTGCGGGTGGGAATGTAAAGTAATACCAACTTTCCTAAGAATAAGTTAGAAATATAGATCACAGACCTTTTTTTTTAAGTTCTCATACTCTGACCAAATTATATGATATTATGAAATAAAATGTATTTAAAATAATTAGAAAGGTAGAAATGCATGTATAGAAAAGGTGTTCCTTGCAGTATTAAATAGAATACAGAAAAGTGAAAAACAACTGCAAGTCAAATTTAATGGGGTTTCCATTAAGGCAGACTTCTGTATGGTCATGAAAATGATGATTTGGAAAAATAAACATTAAGGTATTAGAAACATTCACCGTTAAGAACCTGCTATATTATTTCCAAGAATTTCACACTCCGCAATACTAGTAACACTTTCTCCTCTGTGAAATCCTAGAGGATAAGTTAGTCCTTATAACATGTCTACATGTCTGCAGTATAAAAGGAAACAATAGTTCAAATATTTCTTTAAAAGCAAGGTGTACAGTAACTCAAGCTGTCGT
Source organism: Oreotragus oreotragus (assembly GCA_006410675.1). Lineage (NCBI taxonomy): Eukaryota > Metazoa > Chordata > Mammalia > Artiodactyla > Bovidae > Oreotragus > Oreotragus oreotragus. Next base: position 129,423 of record SJYX01011164.1, read on the forward strand.
GCTCTCTTTCCCACTCCACTTTCTGATGCTCTAACTGTGATTTCACTTCTTTGGTTTCTGACAGCTCTTTCTGTAGACCACAAATCTTGCTTTTCATTCTGTAAAATTCTCCCCTAAGTAGTTCAGAGTGCCTTCTTTGGCTTCTTTGAAAATCTACTAATCTTTCATGTTACAGAATTGTATCTTGAATTTTCAACAAGCTAACAGAGCCTGCATGATGAAGAAAACAAAGATAGAAACAAACAAACAAAAAATTATGTGACTAAGTTTTGAGTATAAAGGACTGGGCCTTTCACGTTCACTCATCCATGCACTGAACAAGTATTAAGGGTCTATAATGTGGAAGACATTATTCTAAGCTCTGCAAATAAAACAGATGCCCCTGGCTCTTGTTTAGCTTGAAGTCTAGTAGCAGACAAAGACAAATAAAATAAATATGAACTCAGACAGATACCCTAAGAAAAAAGAGTTTTATGATCACATAACAGAACTTGACATAGACTGGTCCAGGAAAGATTTCTCTGGGGAAGAGATGTCACACTGAGAAATGAAGGATGAGCTGGAAGTCGTAAGTAGACTAGGAGGAACAACCCTGTGGACAGTCTTCAGCTGCCATATGTTTCAACCAAGACAGAGTGAACAGCTACTGATTTACCTTCCCGAGTGGAGCCAGCAAACACAACGCCGACAAAATACATTAAACAATGATTTTCATGACAAAGCACTTCAGGGAATGAAAGACAATGATCCTGAAAACACGAGGTTAGCCTAAAGAATGCCCCAGCTCACTGCCTGGAGAGAATTTCCAGGCCCCAACACGGGGAGAAGGAATGGAAGCTGAGTCAGCCAGACTCCCTGACAGGAAGTGAAGAAGCTCATAGTCTGGTGAAACCAAAGTGGGCAGAGATCACAGATCAGAACCACAGAGAGGAGAGATGAAAAGGACCCTGGAGATCTGAAGAGGAGCCCCTCAGACATTCAGCAGAGGAACAAACAGCGCCCATCTGNCAGGAAGTGAAGAAGCTCATAGTCTGGTGAAACCAAAGTGGGCAGAGATCACAGATCAGAACCACAGAGAGGAGAGATGAAAAGGACCCTGGAGATCTGAAGAGGAGCCCCTCAGACATTCAGCAGAGGAACAAACAGCGCCCATCTGGGAGAAACCACCTGCAACCAGAGAGAAACCATCTGATAAGACTATAGGAACCTGTGACCGGTGCTCACTCAGTCCCAGGAATTCTATCGATTCTCATGAGCCAGGCTGGAAAAACTCCTAGGTACCAGCAGAATCAACAGGGTAGTCAACAAGGTCTGGCCTCCAAGGCAGGAAATTATCAGCCCTAGCCCCAGGGCCCCTCTGGATGCACCTAACGAATCATGAGGAGCAAGAGCACAGAAGGATCTCTGGAAAACTCTCCATATTTGGAAACTAAATCACACAGATCTAAATAACCCTTGGATCAAAGAGGTAATGAAAAGAGAAAGTACAAAGTATTTTGATCTGAAGGAAAATGAAAACGTTAAGACCAGCAGACATTTTAGGGAACTGACAAGCTGATTCTAGAATTCACGTAGAAAGAAGGGTGAAAACTAAAACCAGACGGAACTACACAATTGTGACCTTTAACCAGGCAGCAAAGAGAGGCAACAGTTGGGCATGAAGCAAGGGGGCAGCATGATGAGACCTGAATGTTTAAAAAGAGGCAATAATTACAGTTGCTGTGCAGACCGAGGTTCTGCCAGGTGGAGTGGCAGGGAAAGAAGTTCTGAGATAATTTCAGTTACTCTAGGAGGAAAAATGATGCTGACCTGACCGTGGATGGAGGCACAGGAAAGAAGAAGAGTCAACAGAAGGTACAGTGAGTGAGAGGATCATAAGCCTGTGGCTCAGAGTATACACTCACTTTCATGTCCTTTTAATGCAAAACAAACTTCTGAGATGCACAGCACTATAGCATACCCCTGGCTCTAGAGCAGTACTGACAAGCTGTGCATATATCACTACTCTATACACAGACAGGCTTTCCGTTAACATTTACACTGCGGTCCTACCTTTACACCCCACGTCGAGAGGTTCTACTTGCAAAGTGGAATTTGTAGAGTAAAGCACTTCACCATCCTCAGAATCAGTCTTGGACTACTGAAGTAAGTCATCCAGGTCGTTCAGGTAATTAATTTGTTCTTGACCTACACGTAAACAATACTGTTTCACAATGTCCTTAAAATATGCATAAATACACCAAGTGTAAAGAGGTGACAAATCTCTGTATCAAAACAAAAACAGACATTTTTTAAAAGAAGAGATTTTTATCAAAAGGATAACTTTATCAACAGTGTTTCTAAATGTGTTCAAAGTAAACTTCTCTACAACAAAGGAAGATTTTCTTTTTTTACCACTATTCCTTTGACAAACTATTTTCGACAAGGATAATATTTTTGAAAGTTCATTGTTTTTTTGTTTTTCACTATACCTTCTTTTCATACGGTGTTTTCCTTGCAGGCCTAAAAGAACAAATGATTCTTTTCAGGCTAATATTAAATATTCAAAAATACAAACAATACCTAAACTTTTCCTTTTTATATAAACTCTTTGTGAACTCCACATTCCTCTTCAGTTACCATCCAGTTCTTCATTGCCTGTCCCAATAGCATTCCCTACTGAATGTTTACCTGTATTCATTACAGTCCAGCTTCCAAGGGGACTGTTTACTGAAATGACTTCCAGCCAAAGGCACTCGTCCTCACCTTAACCTCTCAGCAGTGTTTGTCCCCTAGAGTTGGACTATCTCTTGTCTTAGCCTGAGCACTGTATACTGCTGCTCTATTTCCAGAAGAAGTAGTCAGTGCTAATATTTCTTCCCCTACAAACAAGGAATCTGGAGAATGTACCTGTCATCACCCTGATCCACTTCCCTTAAAATGCTGTCATCATTCACGTGCAGCAGACCACCAGTCAGTGAATCAGTCTTCTCAAATACTGGTGCAATCACAAGTTCTTCTGGTGTCCATTTGTCATCGTTCTTTTCCTGTATTTCCTTCCTGTGCATACCAGGATCGCTACTTTAAAAAGTCCACAAAAAAGCCAATGTTTTCTAATAATTCAATGGGTAAAGAATAAAAAACCACCAATTCTTATAAAATTTCAACTCTTATCCATCTTAAGTAGTTGATTAATTCACAAGACAGTTGTAGAATACCAACCATATGCGAGAAAACAAATGTTTCCTTCAAACACAGATATGATTATGATACAATGTGATATATAAAACTTGACATATGAAAGTGATCAGTGGGGGCGCGGCCGGAAAAGGTGGCCGCCTCCTCGCCTGCACGTTCGTGGGGAACCTGGTGCTAAACCATTCGTAGACGACCTGCTTCTGGATTGGGGTTTCGTACATAGCAGAGCAGCTCCCTCATTGCAATCTATTGAAAGTCAGCCCTCGACACAAGGTTTGTGAAAAAGAAAACAAATTTTTTTATTACAAAAAAAAGAAAAATAATAAATTATTAAAACAAACAAACAAAAAGAATTAAAAAAAATAAAATGATCAGTGAAAAAAGGAAGGATTTGCAGAAGTGAAGAGAGGAGATCATGAGAAACAGAAAAGAGAGAAAATCATTCTACTTGGAGATTCGAATGTGAGCACCAACATCAAGCACAGGGCATCTGGGTTGGTTCAGAGGAACCTGGAAGAATGAGCACAAAATACATGGAAGAAAGTAAAGAGATGCATCTGGAAAGACACTGAGAAACAAAAAGAATTAAAAAAAAATAAAATGATCAGAGAAAAAAGGAAGGATTTGTAGAAGTGAAGAGAGGAGGTCATGAGAAACAGAAAAGAGAGAAAATCATTCTACTTGGAGATTCGAATGTGAGCACCAACATCAGGCACAGGGCATCTGGGTTGGTTCCGAGGAACCTGGAAGAATGAGCACAAAATACATGGAAGAAAGTAAAGAGATGCATCTGGAAAGACACTGAGAAGAACCTCAAGGGCTCCACTGAAAACCTGGAGTCCACTGGCTAAGCGCCTTTTCTCTTAGACATGGGAGTCATAAGTCGATTTACACTACATTTTTTATTTTGCTACTAAATATAATAATGGTGAATTTAGGGACTTCCCTGGTGGTCCAGTGCTTAGGAGTCCACCTACCAATAAAGGGGGCAGGCATTCCATTCCTGGTCAGGGAAGATCCCACATGCCATGGGGCAACTAAAGCGTGACCCACAGCTACTGAAGCCAGCACCCCAGAGCCCACACTCAGCATCCAGAGAAGCCGCCACACTGAGAAGCCTGAGCACTGTGGGGCAAAGACCCAGCGCAGCCAAAAATAAGTCAGACAGTGGATCACAGAGAAAAACCACCCTTAATTCAAGTAGGACTGTAAACGACGTGAGGCACACAGACCGTGAAAGAAGAGACCAAGATGACACTTGGCCAGGGGAACAGAGCTCACTTTTAAACCACCGGCATGATGCGGCGACAGCGGCCTCATGGCAACCCCAGAGCCCACACTCAGCATCCAGAGAAGCCCCACACTGAGAAGCCTGAGCACTGTGGGGCAAAGACCCAGCATGGCCAAAAATAAGTCAGACAGTGGATCACAGAGAAAAGCCACCCTTAATTCAAGTAGGACTGTAAACGACGTGAGGCACACAGACCATGAAAGAAGAGACCAAGGCGACACTTGGCCAGGGGAACAGAGCTCACTTTTAAACCACCGGCATGATGCGGCGACAGCGGCCTCATGGCTGAAAGACCGAGGCTTCGTCGGTTCTCCCGCCTCCCGCAGCAATTTGACCTTCATTCATGGATATCCTCAAAGTGCTAGAAGAGAAAAACCTGCCAGCCAAGAGCACTCTTTCCAGAAAAGTTGTCTTTCAGAAATGAAGGAGAAATAAAAACTGTCCCAGACAAAGCAAACCTGATGGAGTTCATCACCACTAGTCCCGCCTCGCAAGAAATGCTGAAAGAAGTCCTCAAACTGAAATGAAAGGATATTCATTAGCGATGAAACAAATTTAAATATACAACACACTGATTAAGGCAAGTATGCAGTCAAATCCAGAATATTCCCATATGTAGCCCGGTAATATGTTAACAAAGGAACTCTAGGATTCAGGCTAAAGGACAAGAGTATTAAAAATAACTATATCTCTAGTAAAATATACAATCTGTACATCACAAACATTAGCACAAATTAGAAATTATTTTATAGGAAAACAACAAGGGGTGTGCAGTTAAGCACTGATCTAGGATTACCTGTCAGAACCCTCATTCTGCACAGCAGGAAGCAATATGTTAACAAAGGAACTCTAGGATTCAGGCTAAAGGACAAGAGTATTAAAAAATAACTATATCTCTAGTAAAATATACAATCTGTACATCACAAACATTAGCCCAAATTAGAAATTATTTTATAGGAAAATAACAAGGGGTGTGCTGTTAAGCACTGATCTAGGATTACCTGTCAGAACCCTCATTCTGCACAGCAGGAAGCTCCTGGTTGCTGTCTCCTCCTCGCTTTCTCTGCTGAAACAGCCCGCTTTGCTCAGTGGCCTCGCAGATGCTCTCTGACACTCCCACTGCACCAATTTTGTGCTTCTTTTCTTCTTCACCCTTTAATGCAAGTTTGACACTAAGAATAATTGCTGTGTCCTGAGTATAAAGGTCTTTGTTTTCAATTTTATTATTTGACTCTGTGCACACCCTGAATTTAAGTGATAAAAATATTTCTGTGTTTATTTTATCACTTACAAGTCACTGAAATGTTTGTNGAGACAGAAAGTAGCTAAGTTGCCAGTGGCCAGTGAGTTGGAGAGGATCGAGGAGTGTCTTCTAATGAGTTGGAGTCTCTTTGGAGGTGATGAAAATGTTCTAAAATTAGATTGCAGTGATAGTTGCATAATTCTTGTTAATATATTTAAATACATTGAACTATGTATATTAAATGGGTGAATTGTATGGTATATGAATTACACCTTCACAAAGTTTTTTAAAATGGAAAATGAGAGAAATCTCAAAATCATTCATATGAATGTGGATGGTATAATTATGTGAAAGACAACAATAACAAAATACTCTGCCCATGAAAAATATAAATAGTTGGACTATATTTCTTCTATATAAGAAGTGGGACTTAACTCTGTTTCAGTTTTAGGCTTCCCTTATTGAAGTGCCATAGAGGAGTTCTCTCCTCATTAGATGCAAGGAAAAATTGTCATGGCATAATCAGACTAAAAAATTAGATTATTAAGTTTTGGAGGCTTGCATTTTTACCCTGATCATATCGTTAAATTCCTGATGAGAAACGTGACAGAGACAGGAGATAGCTTTGTGGAATCCATTTGTAGGAAGGCAGGTTGAAGGAGAAATGCCCTGAAACTTATACCTGTCACAGTGTAAAAATGATTGAGATGAAAAGACTGCATAGCCTCTCCCTCTATGCTGCTGAAGAAAAGAGAATAATGATGTTCCCCATTGTATTCAAGAAAGAGCTCAGTAGGAGAATCAGGCTGGAGAGGATTTGTGGTACAGAGAAGGTGCAAGACCTTTGTGGTCAAAGCTCAAACCCAGAGAAGAAAGAGACTTCAAAGTGAATGCCAAAGTGGATGGATGACAAATATTCCACTCCCCCTCCCATGCTGGCTCTTTGCCTCTAGGAACATGATCCATAGCCAACAGGGCCACACTAGTGGACTAGACTTATGTTTGTCAGCTGGCATCTGCCCTGATTGATTGAGTCCCTGCTCTGAATGGCCAGTTTCTCCACCACAGTGTTTGGAAATACTTTGAAGATGCATCTTGCCCAGAAGGTAAACACCACTTGTGTTTGGGAGAAAAAGGTAGGTCCTTCAGTTCACAGAGATGAGGGGCTTTGGCCAGACTAAAGCCTCAAATTAGAAATTACATGTGGTTTCATTGAAAATAGAGATAGATTTTCTTATTCCTTAGTTTTTAAAATGAAATTCATGCCTGCTCAAGATATTTTTGCAGTTTTGGGATATAGTTGTTTTCCTCTAAATTTTGTGTTTGACTCTAAATGTTTTTTCATTTTGACCATTCTTACTGTACTCTCAGATATCAAATTTGCTGAATATTCTCAAGAGCAACACTAAAAAAATTCTTATACCAAAGTAGTTACATAACAAAGAGAGAAAAATACTTTTTAAAAAACCTGGGTGTTTCACTGGAGTAACATATTTGGATCTACATTTAATTAGCCTGTCTCAGATAAGTGGTTTCAGTCAGTACCAAATGAAATCTGGACAAACACTGAGAAAAGCCTTTATGAAAAATATCAGACTTTTTCAGATTTAAATTTCTCAATCCAGATGTTCACAATTACCATTTTCCCTAATCATAGTGCTTTGTAATGTATTGTTTTATAACATTCGTATGCAGTCATCACTGATATACATAAAATAATTGCATAATTTTATAATTATATGACTGTATATACATTCATTGTGAAAGATAAATACTAGAAATCAAACCTTGAAGATCAATTCTTAAGAAGGGTAATTTTGTGCTCAGCATATGAGCAAAAGAATCTTATCTTTGACTTGAAAACAAAGTGTGTTGTATCTACAAAATACTAGATGAAAATCGCTGATGCAATGCCTTATTTTTCCTAAATCCATTTACCCTTTAAAATGATAAGAAGACCAATATAGCATAGAATTTATTGACATTGTGAAAGCTCTGCAATGACAAAATTCTAACAGAGAAAAAATTGGATGTTACGGAGGAAGAGGAAAAGCTTGTCTTGTGAGAAGCTGATGACCAAAATGCTTTAGAAGGTATACATGCATACAGAAAAAAAAAATGAAAATCAAATGAAATTGAGATTTTTGGGGATCTGCAAGGTTAACAGGCACAGATTTTCTTCCTCTTCTGTGTTTGTGTAGGTCCAGGTTGTAAGGGTGTTTTCTACTATTCATGAGGCAGAAGTAAGCTTTCACTAACTGCCATATAAGGTCAAAGAAATCCCTCTTGAATGGGGTTGATTTACCAATAAACTGATTGCATGTTGGGATGAGTTTTTTAAATATGAAATTAGAGAAATTTAATAATTTATGTCCTTACCATTGACTATGAGCAATAGTTCTTTAGCCTTATATTAGAAGTGAAAGCCTTTTTTTCTCTACATTATTTGAAATAATTTTCCAAGTATCTAAACGGCTAACCATCTTTCAGGCCCTATGAAGCTGTGAGAATTGAAAATCAGGAAAATCATCATCTTTTTCCTTAAGGCTTTCAATCCAGTTGTTAGTCTAGCATTTTGTATGATGAGAATTAAAGTGAATAGTGGAAATGTTATTTGAGGAATGAAAGCTTGGTACCACCTGTGGCAGGGAAGTCTTCCTGAAAAGTGCTTTTATTCTGAAGCATTCAATATGTAATTCCTTTTGGGATTTTCTGCTGAATGCTTAATGATACTTACTTTTCAATAATCAGTGTCAGCAGATGTATGTTCTTTTCTGGCAATCTGATGTTTATATACTTAAAACTAGATTCTTCCTTTTAAGTCAGGAGGGTATTTGTTCTGATTTTTGTCCTTCTTCCTTATCATCCTCCACTAACTTCCTTCAGAAAATCATTTAGAGTTGTTCTACTATAGAACATGATGTGGATTTAGTGACTTATTGCCCAACCAGGGAGTGTAAAAATGGCATTATGGGAGGCTAAGATTTGAAAACTGCATAGTTGTGATAATTTTCATATTGACTCTACACTGTCTTGTAGACCAGGACAGTGTAGTCCAGGGACCAGTAGACTTTTTCTGTAAAGGATCATATAGAAAATACTTTGGGTTTTACTGAGCTTATGTGATTTCAGTTGTATATTCTTCTTTGTCGTCATTTGTTTATTAAATAATTAAAATGGAAAAACAAACATACAAATAAACATTCTCAGTTTATACTCCATACAAAAATAGACCACAGGTTGCATTTATCTTATAGGTTGTCTTTTGCCAAATTCTACTGCAGTATCATAGCTAAACCATATCCACTATACTCTTGTGAAGGTAGGTCTCTGTCTAGATCCTGCAACCACAGGAGCAGTGTAACTGCACACAGTGGAAGAACGTGGCATAGAGCTCTGTGAGTACCCACTACATATGGTGCCAAACTCAGGCAAGATGGTATTCTCTGCAAGAGCTGGGTTTTCTTCTATTTTTGCATATCTCCTTATGTGTTAGGATTGCACTTGAGCACAGGGAACAGAAGAAAGAGCTCAGACAAAAGAGAGTTTACTTTTAGAAACTCATAGAAAGAAAAAAAGTGCCAAAGTGGACAATCCAGGATTGATATGGCTGCTCCAGAATGACACCAGGCTTCCTCTGCCATTCTTAGCATGGAGCTGTCACTCTTTTAGCCACAGTAGGGCTTTTATATATATATATATAACATATATGTATATACACACAAAAGATAACTGGTAAGAACCTTTTGTATACTCCAGGGAACTCTACTCAATACTCTGTAATGGCCTATATGGGTAAATAATCTAAAAAAGAGTGGATGTATGTATATGTCTGGGCTTTCCCTGGTACCTCACCTGGTAAAGAATCTGTCTGCAATGTGGGAGACCCCAGTTTGATTCCTGGTTCAGGAAGATCCCTGGAGAAGGGATAGGCTATCCACTCCAGTATTCTTGGGCTTCCCTGGTGGATCAGCTGACAAAGAATCCAACTGAAATGCAGGAGACCTAGGTTCCATTCCTGGGTTGGAAAGATGCCCTGGAGGAAGGCATGGCAACCCACTCCAGTATTCTTGCCTGGAGAACCCACATGGACAGAGGAGCTTGTCGGTCTACAGTCCATGCAGTCGCAAAGAGTCAGACACGACTGACTGACTAAGGGCAGCACAGCAGAGCACATGTATATGTATAACTGATTCACCTTGCTGTACAGCAGAAACTAACAGAACATTGTAAATCAACTATACTCCAAAAACTTTTAAATAAAATAAATACATTAAATTCTACAGGAAACCAATAGCCTAAATATAAATTCTACACTCTAAAGCAAAACTTCAGACATCAATTCCAGAGTGGTTTTGGTGTGCACATTATGAAGAGAAGAAGAGGCTGTACACTGCTTGGGAATGTACCTGCTAATGTACCCCCAAATTAAAAAGAACATGCCAATATTACTGATCACTATAATGGGAGATAACTACTTAATGAATTTTAAATTTTTATCTCTAGATTAAAATAATATTGATTTAATTGAATTTTCTTTAAAAGCTGACAAATGCTTTTCTTTCTTCAACCGGTACCTGAACTCAAATTTTTTTTCTGAAAAAAAATATCCAAAATTGAAGCTAGAACTGCTGCATTGAATATCATAGGATTCCATTCCCAGTACTTCTATGATATTTAATCTCATATTATGAATAGACAAGAACTTTTAGAACTGTTCAGTTCAGTTACTCAGTCATGTCCTACTACTTGCGAGCCCATGAACCACAGAATGCCAGGCTTCTCTGTCCATCACCAACTCCCAGAGTTTACCCAAATTCATGTCCATTGAGTCGGTGATGTCATCCAACCATCTCATCCTCTGTCATTCCCTTCTCCTCCTGCTCTCAATCTTTCCCAGCATCAGGGTATTTTCAAAAGAGTCAGCTCTTTGCATCAGATGGCCAAAAGTACTGGAGTTTCAGCTTCAACATCAGTCCTTCCAAAGATCACCCAAGACTGATATCCTTTAGAATTGACTTGTTGGATCTCCTTGCAGTCCAAGGGACTCTCTAAAGTCTTCTCCAACACCACAGTTCAAAAGCATCAATTCTTCAGTGCTCAGCTTTCTTTAAAGTCCAACTCTCACATCCATACACGACTACTGGAAAAACCATAGCCTTGACTAGACAGACCTTAGTCGGCAAAGTAATGTCTCTGCTTTTGAACATGCTGTCTAGGTTGGTTATAACTTTCCTTCCAAGGAGTAAGCGTCTTTTAATTTCATGGCAGCAATCACCATCTGAAGTGATTTTAGAGCCCAAAAAATAAAGTCTGACACTGTTTCCCCATCTATTTCCCATGAAGTGATGGGACCAGATGCCATGATCTTCGTTTTCTGAATGTTGAGCTTTAAGCCAACTTTTTCACTCTCCTCTTTCACTTTCATCAAGAGGCTCTTTAGTTCTTCTTCACTTTCTGCCATAAGGGTGGTGTCATCTGCATATCTGAGGTTATTGATATTTCTCCCGGCAATCTTGATTTCAGCTTGTGCTTCATCCACCCCAAAGTTTCTCATGATGTACTCTGCATATAAGTTAAATAAGCATGGTGCCAATACACAGCCTTGATGTACTCCTTTTCCTATTTGGAACCAGTCAATATTTCTCCCGGCAATCTTGATTCCAGCTTGTGTTTCTTCCAGTCCAGCGTTCTTCATGATGTACTCTATGAGCCTGCTGCTGTGTTGAAGCTGTAGCTGTCACTCTCTATTAAAGACCAAGAAAGGCTGTCTTACCAGGAAGCTCCTGAAGATCTGTTGTGAGAGACTGAGACAGCAAGCACTTTACTCCTGTTTACTCAGGGGAGCTATTAAGGACAAAAGGTCTGAAGCTCGTTCCCTTCCCAAAGATTGGAAACAGCAGTAGTGACTTTAGAATATTTTTGTTTATTTCTGCATAAAAACCTGAAGCTCCAAGATGGTCGCGGAAAGTGGTCATATGCTCGAGACAGATTCCACGAGCCTTGAGAACGCCGATTGTCCTTTTACGGTCCCACTGAGAGCGTAGGGATGTCTCCACCTTGTGCAGAAAGATTGTTCATCTATTTCTACATCAGTGAGTCTTCTCTCCACGCTCTTCAGGCTAAAGCTGTAATCACATTACATTTTTAGACAGTGTTGGTTGTTTAGCCACTTCTTACATGGGTGTCCCCAGCCACCCGTTTCCCTAACATAAAAACCACATCACAGGGACTTTCCTGGTGGTCCAGTGGCTAAGACTCCATGCTCCCAATGCAGGGGGCTCAGGTTCAATCCCTGGTCAGGGAGCTAGATCCCACATGCCATAACTAAGACCCAGCACAGCCAAATAAATAAATATCAAAACACACACACACATCCTAGTCAAGGCAGACTATGTACTGATATTCTCTTAAGAGGTGCAGCTGGAATATTTGAACAGCCTGCTCCAGTTCCTTGTCTGAGAGAAGGAGCATGGGCTGGTTTTGAAAGGTTGAGGGGAGTTCTCAGAGGACAGAAGAGTGTTTCTCTTCAGAGACAAGTCGGTAGAGAGAATATTTTTACCTTTGGAGTTGGGTGGAGGCAAGATGAGCTTCCAGAGGAGGAAAGGCTCCAGGCCAGAACAGAAGCCCACCGGTTCAAGAGTGGAACAGCAAGCGCTCAGAGAGGGCTGAGGCCTTGTGCGCGAGCTGAGCCGGCCGAGTACAGAGCCTCCCGGTGTCGGGCCTCCAGGATGGGTGTGCCCTGGGGCACCGTGTCTCCTCCTAAAGACTGACTGGCTTTGTGGAGCCCAGGACAGTCCTCAGGATGGGTCACACGGGACCCAAAAGGAGAGGCAAAGCTGCATTCTCCATCCTCCAAGTGACAGTGGAACCCGGCCGGCGTGTTCTCAGTGGACACGGCTTTGACCCCAGGATTTGAGGTGCTCTCAAGCGTGTGTTCGGGCCTCTGTGTAGGACCCTCATGGGGAAATTGCACAGTTAACGTTGTATGATAACACAGGTGTGAGTATGTAAAACGGATGCTAGCATTTGAATATATTTTGTGGATAGATAGTGGATGCTCTTTTCTTAACACCTACTCGACCACTGTCAAGGCTGTATGGCCTGTGGATTCAAGTGATGTTTAATGCAATCAAATTTTAGGTAAACAAGCTTGGGAACATTGCCTCACTGGTCATGAGGGAAGGTAGTGCAGAGCAGTCCTGCGGTAGTGAGGTGCTGCCCTGGCCTCCTCAGACTCTGAGGAATCAGATTGGGCATCTGGTTACTAACTAATTCCAGACCGCCCCATTCCCTCATAGAGGATTTATTCCTTTCACAGATGTTTGCTGATACAGACATGATTCTAATCTCTGAGGAAAAATCAGTGAAGCAAGTTCCTCGCTCATGTGTCTCAGCAGGGCCACCTTGGCCATAAACACGTGTTTGTCGAGCATTTGAGATGTGGCTGATGTGACTAAAGAATGGAATTTACCATTTTATTTCAAGTCACTAAAGTTTATATTTAAAAGCTACATGTGGCAATGTGGCACCCTCTTAGTTGGTTCAGCTGAGATCAGACCAGATTTCCCCAGCTTAGGCGAAAACTGTATGGTTCCGAATCCCCTTTCCCTGAGCTGATAATTCTGCCTATTGGAGAGAACTGGGGGTGGAGGAGTTCTCATACCCAAGTTTTGCACATGCGTACTATCACTTCTGTCGTGTCCAGCTTTGCAACCCCATGGACTGTAGTCCCCAACCAGATTCCTCTGTCCATGGGATATTCTAGGCAAGAATACTGGAGTGCCCTCCTCCGAAGGATCTTCCCAATCTGGGGATCAAACCCATGTCTCTTTCATCTCCCCATTGGCAAGTGGGAGAATTATCATTATCAGTCGGGATTCAGTTTTTTCCCCCCTACCAGAATACAGTTGCTGGTGGATACTGGCGTTTGCAGGGTAAAACCCTGCTCTTAAGTCGTTAGGGATGTCTCTCCTAAGCTGTCCTCACTCACACCTGTAAATTCCCCGACCTCGGGAAGCCTACCAGGAAGACTAGAGGGGCAGGGCAAGCCTACTCCGGTTTACTGTGGTTTAGGAGCAGACCCATCCGTAGACACACGAGCCGAGTTATATGCACTTGAGCATCTCAGAGCACTCACAGCAGTGCTCCTCAGCCCAGTGCCCACTGTTGGGTCCCTGGATAATTAACTGTGTGCGCTGCTGGGCCTTGGGGGCCGTTGGGACAGTCTGGCTTGGAGTTCTTCTGCCAGGGAGACAAGCAAAGGAGGTCCCTGGAAACAGAGAGACGAGGCCGGCAGGGCCGTGTGAAGCCGAGATGCACTCTGCATGTTAAAGCATCAGTACCCCCATCAGTGACCACAGTGGCCCCAGGAAGCCAGCGTCAGCTCCATGTTTGCCCTTAAACAGGAAAGAGTAGAGAGGCATAATGAGAAGGAAAAGTAACTTCTTTTCCCCCCTTTGATTATGAATTCCCCAGTGCTTTATCAAATGCTTCCAGATGAAAGAAAATGATTTTGACTTGTCATTCATTTTTATTCTTGGCTCTCAGGCCAGTTTTATTTGTGGAAGGTGGGTAACAAAGGATAGGAAATAGACCCAGGGAGTTTAAAATGGTAGGAACCTCTGTTTCCTTGTCTTCTGTTGCAAATATGCCACTCATCTTTAATTTTTTTTTCCTTTTTACTTACTATTGAGTGTGCATACATGCTAAATCGCTTTAGTTGTGTCTAGCTCTTTGCAACCCTATGGACCTTAGCCCCTCCCCCCATGGCATTCTCCAGACAAGAACACTGGAGTGCGTTGCCGTGACCCCTCCAGGAGATCTTCCCAACCTAAGGATCCAACCAGCATCTCCTGCATTGGCAGGCAGTTTCTTTACCACTAGCGCCATCTGGGAAGCCCACTGTTGAGGTTGGGAGTGAGTAAAAGAGAGGAAACAGGGAGAGTAAATAAGGTTAGTTGTCTGACCGTTAATGCAGATCTGAGAATTAAGAAAACACAGATTCCTATTCACAGAAGTCTCCAAATGTCAAGCTTTAAAAGACCTCTCAGGAATAGTTGACTTGGAGCCTGGAAATGGGCAGGCTACCTTGGTAACCTTAATAAGTTAGTAATCCTTTATGGGACTCTTAGTTTGTCTCACCTATAAAACGAGAGGATTCACGTAGACAATGCCAGGTTTCCATCCAGCTCTGTGAAAGCACGTCTCCGCTGTCCATGGCACTAGCTGGCATTAGCTGTCTGTGGCGCTCACTAAGCAGAGGCACTGCGACCATGATGTGTGTGTTGCCCGGGAGACTTGGGCAGCACGACGCACGTGGCGGAGGTGGAGGCTGTGTTTCAGGAAGGTGGCCCTGCTCTCCTGATGTCTGTCTGCAGCTGAAACAAAGCTCCTCTATTTCTCCAGTGCATCACCAAAAGTGACCTTAGCTATAACTATCCTATTCTGACTTTTTTTTTAAGAAACACTATCATTTTTTACATGTTTATTAACTTCTGAGTGTCACTCCCCAAAAGTTCATACAGTATTTTATGACTTCTCCTTAATAACTACTTAGAGACGGAAATAGCTCCAAGACTTGCATCAACAGCAGAATGGCATCTCTGGCAGGTGTTTGCCGCTCACGCCTCTGAGACTTGTCTCAACTCTTTAACAGTGTCTTCCCTGTCCTTTGAACCCTTTCCCACCACCCCTCCTAGATGCAAAATCTCTATCTGTGGAAAACACAGTGAGGTAGAGAGAGCTGTTTAAAAACATGAATTTCTCTTATTTTAGTCAGGTGCTACTCAAGGCAACCAGGGTTAACTTGAATTTATAGCTTTCCTACAGTGAGGCGGCGTCGGGATGGTAGCGCTATAATTTGTCATCTGAATTGTACTTGAAGGTAACTCAAATGATGAACACCCCTCTTATAATTCCAGCTGGTACCAGGGTAATGGTTCTGTCTCACATGTACAGAATTCAGTATCTTAGAGCTTAGAGGGACTTCAGAGACCGTTTGTCCGTTCACTGTGTTTTACGGGTGGGGGCCCCTGGGCGCACTGGGCAGGCCGGTGGCTTGCCCAGTGATCTGCAGGTTGACCAACGCAGAGGTCTCCAGCGTTGGTCTGCGGTGCCGTCGGGGCCAGAGGGGCTCCGCCCGAGGCTTGGGTGCTTTTAGCCACTGCGCCCCTCTTTTGAGTCTAGGGTCCTGATAAGGCTGTTCCCTTCCACTTGCCCACAGTTATTTTTCACATTACATATATGTCAAGTAACTGCAGTTCTGTTTAAAGCAATTAATCCTTATAAGGTAAAATTGCTGTGTAACCAAAAGATTTTTTTTTGAATGCTCGTGGCCTGGGGTAGGGGGTAGAAGCATCTCTTTTGGCCACTGGTGCTATTAGCATCAACCTGTTTGAGATGGCTTTCTCCCAGAAACACTCTCAGGGAGTCTCCCCTGGGCGTTTCTCCAGGGACTGGGATCCAGCAGGAACCTGAATAGTGCCAGGAAGAATCCTGTTGTCGGAGATTGCCATCTTGTTCATGCTGGAGCATTTCCGTGGAGGTGAATTCTCATCTTCTAACGCCGTGTCTTTACTGCAGAGCACTGAATCGATAGTGTTCACAAGTGACCTGGAAATGTAGACTTGACTGACGATGATAATGGCCGACGTTTGTTAAGTGTGCCAGGAACCCTTGTGAGGACTTTTCATGGACCAGCTCAGTTGATCGATTTAATTGTGACAATTCTATAAGCTCCTGTTCCTGCCCCACTCCGTGGATGAGGGCACTGAGGCACAGAGAGGTAAAGACCCTGCCCTTGGCCACGTGGCTTTGTAGGTAGCAAAGCCAGAGCACAGACCTAGGATGTCTACGTCTTGAGTCTGTGTGGTGTTTGTCATTTAAACTGTGTAGTGTATGGAAAGTTCTGTTTTTAGAGTCCCTGTAAGCTCTGACTTTGCGTGTGTTTGTGTGTGTCTGACTTCAGAAAAAAGTCTAGAGAATATAGCTGACTTTGCTTAGTGAGGGTGGATTTTCATGGCCCTAGCAGTTTACTGGAGATCAGGTAGATTAATCAGCTACTTCGTGCTTCCTTCGTGCCAGACAGTGCTCTTGGCGCCAAGAATACAGTGGCAGGCAAATCCAAGTCTCTGATCTTACAAGGTAATATTCTATAGGTGATAGAATGATAAACTGGTAAATAGATAAAGAAGCATAAATACATAAAATAGTGGAAAGGAGGGAGATGAATCGGGACGCTGCAGTTGAGGCCGAAAGGGAGGCCGTGACGGTGACTTAGGATGCACTGTCTGAGGATGCAACTTGGGATTCTGGACTTGGATGGCAAGGTGGAGACCGCCGTGGCCGTCTGAAGCCAGGGATGTCCAGCAGAAGGCCCTGTGAGGGCGGGGTTAGACGACGTGCACGCAGGACAGAGGAGGTCAGGAGGGGTGGCGGCGGTTCTGTCGCTCAGCCGTGTCTGACTCTGTGACCCCAGGGACTGCGCCACACGAGGCTTCCCTGTCCTTCACCGTCTCCCAGCGGAGTCAGGGGAGATTGCAGAGAATGGTTCCCAGTGGGATGAGAGATAATGAAGAACCAGACCACGTTTAACCTTGTAGGTCCATAAGGAAGAATTTTCAGCCTATTATAAGCAGAATAGGAAGTCATCGAAAGTTTAAAGCAGAGAATGATATGAAAGATAATATTACAAATATAAATACACACACATACCCTACTGATTTATAATAAATCATTTTGTTGTGGTTTGTCCCTCTTGCTGCAAAGGTATTTTAAATTGTGTTTAATTAAAGAGCCTAGGTATTTGAGGTTTTACTGCATGTCATATTTTAATTTTTTTGAAATAAAATTATATTTATTTCAATAAAATTATTAGTTTTATTCCTACTAGTAATAGCTGCTATGTTTGAACATACCAGTCACTGTGGATTTACATACACTGACTCACTCAAGCCTCACAGCATTCTAATAATAAGCATGAACATTTCCATTTTATAGACAAACTGAAGTTTAAAGAGAGTAAGCAACAGCATTATTAGCACTATAACCAGGCTTTGAACCTAGATCTGCCCCTGCTCTTACACACAGTTACATCCAACTCAGGCTGCAAGGTATAAAAAAGTCTACATAGTAATTCTAGAAAATATTATAACTTGTGGTCTGCCCTTACTACATCACTTAATTTTTTAATTAGTTTATTTTAATGGGAGGCTAGTTACAGCATTGTGGTGGTTTCTGCCACGCATCGGCATGAGTCAGCTGGTGTACATGTGTCTCCTGTCCGGAAGCCCCTCTCGCCTCCCTCCCCACCCCATCCCCCTGGGCGCTCCCCTAGCACCAGCTTTGAGTGCCCTGCCTCATGCATCCAGCTTGCACTGGCCATCTGTTTTACATATCGTAATATACATGTTTCAGTGCCATTCTCTCAAATCATCCTACCCTTGCCTTCCCCCACATAGTCAGAAGCTCTCTATTCTTTACATCTGTGTCTCTTGTGCTGCCTTCCATATAGGATTGTCGTTACCATCTTTACAAGTTTCATATATATGTGTGAGTATACTGTATTGGTGTTTCTCTTTCTGGCTTACTTCACTCTGTATAATGGGCTCCAGTTTCATCCACCTCATTGGAACTGACTGGAATGTGTTCTTCTCTATGGCTGAGTGATACTGCATTGTGTATGTGTACCACAGCCTATCCATCCATTCGTCTGCCAGTGGGCATCTAGGTTGTCTCCATGTCCTGGCCGTTGTAAGCAGTGCTGCAGTGAACATCGGGGTGCGTGTGTCTCTTTCGATTCTTGTTGCCTCGATGTGTGTGCAGTGTGTATTTCCTCAGTTGTATGGGAGTTCTGTCTCCAGTTTTTTAAGGAATTTCCACCTTGTTCTCCGTAGTGGCTATCCCAGTTTGCATTTCCACCAACAGTGTAAGAGGGTTCCCTTTTCTCCACATCCTCTCCAGCATTTATTGTCTGTAGACCTTCCGATGGCGACCGTTCTGACCGGCGTGAGATGATCCCTCATTGTGGTTTTGATTTGCATTTCTCTAATAATGAGCGATGTTGAGCATCTATACATGTGTTTGTTAGCCATCCGTATGTCTTCTTTGGAGAAATGCCTGTTTAGTTCTTTGGTCCATGTTTTAATTGTTTGTTTTTCTGGTATTGAGCTGCATAAGCTGCTTGTATATTGGAGTTTAATTCTTTGTTAGTTGTTTTGGTTGCTATTATTTTCTCTCATTCTGAAGGCTGCCTTTTCACCTTTCTTATAGTTTCCTTTGTTGTGCAGAAATTTTTCAGTTTAATTAGGTTCAATTTGTTTATTTTTGTTTTTATTTCCATTACTCTGGGAGGTGGGTCATAGAGGATCCTGCTGTGATTTATGTCAGAGAGCATTCTGCCTATATTTTCCTCTAAGAGTTTTATAGTTTCTGGTCTTATATTTAGATCTTTAACCCATTTTGAGTNTTTTGTTTTTATTTCCATTACTCTGGGAGGTGGGTCATAGAGGATCCTGCTGTGATTTATGTCAGAGAGCATTCTGCCTATATTTTCCTCTAAGAGTTTTATAGTTTCTGGTCTTATATTTAGATCTTTAACCCATTTTGAGTTTTTGTGTATGGTGTTAGAAAATTTCTAGCTTCATTCCTTTACACGTGATTGACCAGTTTTCCCAGCACCGCTTGTAAAAGAGGTTGTCATTGCTCCGCTGTCTGTTTTTGCCTCCTTTGTCAAAGATGAGGTATCCATAGGAGCATGGATTTATCTCTGGGCTTTCTGTTTTGTTTCATTGATCTATATTTCTGTTTTTGTGCCAGTACCATACTGTCTTGATGACTGTAGCATTGTCGTACAGTCTGAAGACAGGAAGCTTGATTCCTCCAGTTCTGTTCTTTCTCAAGGTTGCTTTGGCTATTCGAAGTTTTTTGTGTTTCCATACAAACTGTGAAATTATTTGTTCTAGTTCTGTGAAAAATACTGTTGGTAACTTGATAGCAATTGCATTGAATCTATAGATTGCTTTAGGTAGTATTCAAGTTTCACTATATTGATTCTTCCAATCCACGAACATGCTACATTTCCTCATCTATTTGTGTCCTTTTTGATTTCTTTCATCAATGTTATATAGTTTTCTATATATAGGTCTTTTGTTTCTTTAGGCAAATTTATTCCTAAGTATTTTATTCTTTTCATTGCAGTCATGAATGGGATTGTTTCCTTAATTTCTCTTTCTGTTTTTTCATTGTTAGTGTATACGAATGCAAGGGATTTCCGTGTATTAATTTTATAATCTGCAACTTCAGTATATTCATTGATTAGCTCTAGTAATTTTCTGGTGGTGTCTTTAGGGTTTTCTGTGTAGAGGATCATGTCATCTGCAAATAGTTCTACTTCTGCTTTTCCAATCTGGGTTTCTTTTATTTCTTTTTCTTCTCTGATTGCTTTGGCTAGGACTTCCAAAATTATGTTGCATAGTAGTGGTGAGAGTGGGCACCCTTGCCTTATTCCTGATTTTAGAGGAAATGCTTTCAGTTTTTTGCCATTAAGGGTCATGTTTGCTGTGGGTTTGTCATATATGGCTTCTATTACGTTGAGGTATGGTCCTTCTGTGCCTGGTTTCTGGAGAGTTTCTATCATAAATGGGTGTTGAATTTTGTCAGAGGCTTTCTCTGCATCTATTGAGATAATCTTATGGTTTTATCTTTCAGTTTGTTAATATGCTATATCGCTTGATTGATTTGTGAATACTGAAGAATCCTTGCATCCCTGGAATAAAGCCCACTTGGTGTATTTTTAAATTAATGAGATAGGAACATTTCTTTTTCTACCTGCTTTGACCTCTGATTTTGCACAACAAAATACTGATTTCTATTTTAAATGGACAAATACCACAATTACATTCATAGCTTCTTGAAATAAGCACCAACAAAATTGATTGATTTGTGAATACTGAAGAATCCTTGCATCCCTGGAATAAAGCCCACTTGGTGTATTTTTAAATTAATGAGATAGGAACATTTCTTTTTCTACCTGCTTTGACCTCTGATTTTGCACAACAAAATACTGATTTCTATTTTAAATGGACAAATACCACAATTACATTCATAGCTTCTTGAAATAAGCACCAACAAAAGGCTGATGGAGGATACTACCTAGGACAGTCTCTGTGGAGGAGATGCTCTTTCAGTTATCTGAGGCTGAGGACATCTTTTAATGTTAAAAGTAAAGTAAAATTGCATTCACAGATTGATCTTGCATGTTTTCCCGTTAACCTCACTCTTAGATTTGTTGAATCACAAGGGACAGGCAGGCAGGCACCAGTGACCCCTGGTTCTCCAGAGTTAATCAGCAGCATGAGATTGAGGCCTGCACCCAGCAGTTAGAAATTACACTTGGCAGTAACAGCTATAATTTTGTAAATTTGTGGAAGGCTGGGGTTGGCTCCTAAAAAAATGGGTGTTGATAGTGACATCTAGCGGGTCTTGAGGAGATAAAGTTCTGTGACCTATGAAATGTGTAATTAATTGTCAAGGACTGTCTGAGGAGCCAACTCTGTTTTTGCCGAGCACGTTCTAAAACGTGCAAGTGTGTTCTCGGTAGTCCGGTTGGGTGGATGGGAAATAGGAGACACTCAGGAGCACCGAAACTTACTTTTTCTTCCTTTAGACAGAAGACCCAACCATGGAGCGGCCCTACACGTTTAAGGACTTTCTCCTTCGGCCAAGGAGGTAAGGCTTTTAGGCTGTAGTCATTCTTTATGCTTTGGCCTTGGTTTTCTCTGAGTAAGATTTCAACCTATTAACTGATTACATCTGTTTAAAGCATCATAAATATGAAGTGTCAAACCAAGTCACATCCTTTGTAACAAATTTTTCTTCCATCATGCAGTCATAAATCTCGGGTTAAGGGATTTTTGCGATTGAAAATGGCCTATATGCCCAAAAACGGAGGCCAAGATGAAGACAACAGTGAGCAGCGGGATGAGATGGAGGTAAGCCGGGCGCTCTGGGCCTTGGTCTGTTTTCCTTCCCTAAAAGCATGTGGATATTTTACATGAAGGTTTTATAATTTAAGGAACTAAATGTTTATAAATATGAAGGAACTTAAATGTGTTCATGAATCTGCATCTTCCATGGATCTACCAATGTTTGCTTTTATCAAAAAAAAAAAAAAGGTAAGCTTTTCATTTTACCTTATAACACTAATCATCGAAGAGGTGTCCTTTTATGAACTGCCTCACCACTGTGTGAAATTCTCTCCCACATACTTAATTCTCTTATTTCTTTGGACTTTCAGTGCTTAGTAAACTCCCTGTAGCACTTGGAATTGCTTCACAGTGGGTGCATGATGTAGAGGCTGTTCCAAGTTTCTCGCTCGCTTGGCCTGCAGGTGAGCGCCTGCATTAGAGCAGCTCTGCTCTAGATAGGCCGTTCTGCAGTTAGCTGTCCAGAGGAAGTTTCTTTTGTTCCCTCTTGGCAAGTTAAAAAAGAAAACACCACCTTTTAACTTTCCTGTCACATAAGTCTACCGTGGGTCCTATCGGACCTTCGCAGCACAGGCTCCAGACGGTGCTGCTTCATTAGACACATTCTCGTGTTGTTCCAAGACTGTCTGTTCACGAGACCTCTCTGTGGCCTTTTCGCACATCTGTTTGCAGCTGTTGCATATACATGGTGTGTGAATAATGCATTATGGGCAAGTAACTGCACCCGCCCCGCCCCCCAGACCCAGAGGTCATATTTCCAAGCAATATTTCATGTGCAGGCTTTCATCTGTCTCTGGGAGAAGGACTGAAGTGGGTGGTAGGTAGTCTTGACTGTTAAGATTTCATAAGCACATCCACACATTTTTATCTCGAATCCAAGGAATTTTTTTTAACACTCCTCCAGCCTTCCAACTGTGAATTAGTTAATTTTCCAGTGACTTTACTAGGGGATGTCAGGAAGGAATACTTAATGCCGAAAATATGTATTGCAAAAGAGTACCTCTGACTCAGGGACCATGAAGGCTGCTGACGGGGCGGCAGCAGGTGGGGAATGGCCTAGTAGGAAGAGGCAGCTTCCAGGCTGTTCCTGGCTGCTCTGCGTGCTCGTCCTCCCTAGAGGGGCGTCAGGGAGCTCCCCCTCCTCCGGGGGCCACCTTCCGGTCGTCCTCCCTGTGGAACGAGAGTGCCCCGGGCCTCCTGGTGGCCCACCCATGGCGTCTGCAAGAACGCACATGCTGTGAGGCTCATCTTCCCAGCTCCCTCCTACCTTCCGGAGGTGTTGAAAAGATGACAGCTGTAGCATGACCCACATGATCGGCATAGCTTTGTACAGCCCCAGAGGCCATCAGGTCAAAATAACAAACACGAACTACGAAAGAGCGTAATGGGACTTAGGTAGCGTGAGGGGCTGCTTGGATCCCTGTCCACGTCACGACCCGCACCGCCGTCCTCGGGAGGGCAGTGCAGTTCGTTGGCCGTGGCTCAGCGCGTTTCTGTGACTCTCTTCGAATTGACATTGTTTCCACCTTGTTTTGAGAGTTTCTTGAAACGCAGCGCACAAAGCCACCGCCGGAGCCCACAGGAGCCAGGACAGAGGCACGGGTGCCCTGGAGCCAGTGAGCCAACCTGACGCCCCTCCCTCTCTCCTGCCCGCAGCCCGGGTGGGAAGTCGTTGATTCCAGTGACTCGGCTTCCCAGCACCAGGAGGAGCTGCCCCCGCCTCCGTTGCCCCCCGGGTGGGAAGAGAAGGTGGACAACCTGGGCCGCACGTACTACGTCAACCACAACAACCGGACCACCCAGTGGCACCGGCCCAGCCTCATGTGAGTGCCGTCCGTGGTCGCGAGCACGTCCCCACGCTCTGCAGACAGGTGCCCACGCAGCAGCTCTGTGCGACAAAGCTGGGAAGCACGTCTTCCATCGGGGGAAGCACGTGATTGTGCATCGCGGTGGGAATCCTCTTGGTGTAGTTAGAGGGCGTGGGAACCTACCAGAACCTATCAGATTATTAAGAAGCTCTGGCCTCCGTATCGTGGTCTCCTGCTGTAAATATGCACTAATTTATTTTGCATGTCATCTTTATGTAGATTTATGAGATGTAAAACCAAGGTCATTTTTCTTAGGTTTCACTTAATCCATGGTGATTACATCTCTGCTCCCTTTTTCAGTTTCAGCAAATCTATTGGCTGTACCATTTCCTCTTTAACTTTTTGGAGTTTTATTCCATAATTATTCTATTTCGAAGCCCTCTCAAAACTTTTTTTTCCCCTTTTTGAGAAATTTGTAGATCACCCCCATGATATCATTAGAAGCAGGTGGGAGGGTTGCTAAGTCGGGAGGGTTGCTGAGTCACAGTTTGGAATGATCTTCATTCTAGTCCCTCAGGGACACAGTGAATTGATTATTATTTTGTTCACTGGACAATTTTTGGTTTAATAATAGCAAATACTAATTAAACCTCATGACTGTAAAAAAAGGATTTGAAGCAGCTTGTTTTTAAATGATAGTATAGAGCAAGACCTAAAACTATTAATATACAATAAAAGGCAAAAACAAATACTAAAAATGTAAAAGGAAAAGGCTCTCCTAAAAAAGGTGAGCTCCCCGGCAGCCGAGACAAGGAAGTAATTGTCAGTAAATTGTATAATTGTCAGTATACAGGCAAGTATGTCAGGTGAGATAATTTTCTCTTTAACCCAGACTCTGAAGGAAATTAGCTGATGACGGTTTTTGAACAAGTGTTAGCGAGGTTGATGGGTGGTGGTGTCAATAACCCTTTTGTCTTTAGAAATGGCAGCGGGAGTCCGCATAAGACTGTGGGGTGCGGAGGGTTGCCAAGAAGTCTAGTCTAGGTGGTGTTTGATTTAGAGGAAAAGCTTGCAGAATCCGCAACAGTGAAGGCCAGTCCTTCCTAAGCCCCTGAGAGGGTTCTCGTTAATATCAGATGCCCGTGGTCAGCTTTGAGCCACCTAGCATGAGCACCAGCTCATCGCTGCTGGGACGGCATAGTATCCCAACGTCCAGATGATGTCAAACTCTTCTTTGTTATAATTTTTTTCCACATAGAAATATAAATGGAAATGGGTTCGTTGGTTTTTTAATTAATTTATTTGTTTTTACTATTGCCCTTTAATCAATGACCAAAGCTGTTAAAACTGTTTTAAGTCATTTAACTATTCTAGTTATTTGTAGTTTAAAAAAAAAAGTAACTGCCTTGGACTTGGTTACATGTAGTGATCAAAAGATTCTCAGTAGCAACACCCTGCGCAAAGTACCTTTATCTTTGTTAAAGATCATAGGAAAACAGTATTTGAAAATAACACTTTATGGGGACCCTAGTGTCCTGTGATCTCTGTAAAAAAAAAAAAAAAAGTGACCACTAGGAGCTCACAGAGACTAATAACCAAGATATATAGAGAGAAATGTTCACTGTCATGAATAATTATGCAGACCAAAGTCTGTGTTTGTGGAGTAAGTGGGAACAGTTTTTACTTTCTCTGCCTCAGAGAGTGGTGTAACTAATGGAGAAATCTCTAAGGAACACTTCATACGTTCTAAACATACCACCTTCAGTGTCCTGTAGAACTGAACCAAAACAAGCCCTGTAACTTATGTAAATGTTAGCTCCTCAGGAGTCCAGAAACAAATGGGGAAACTGTGGTTCTCCCAAGTTCAGGTTCACATGTAGTTTAGGGAGATGTCAGTGACGTGGTGGTCTGCACAGGTGGCTCACCAGAAGGGACATTTGCAGAGCTCTGGGTGCAACTTATCGGCTGCCTCCTTCCCAACAGGCACGACGTCTAGAAAGCAAGAGAAAACTTATGAGGGAAAAGGGTCGGTTTCCATGATAACCTCCTGTTGAACCATTTGAGAATTTGAGGTTCTTTGTCCTTAACTTTATTTGGCTTGACCAGAGCCCTCAAGCCCTCCAGATGATTTTAAAGTGTTGTTTTAATTGAAAAATGATTTTTTTTCATAAATCGGTTTTCACAGAATCCTACAAGCATTGCAGGGATGGGGGTGGGGGCGGTATTAACAAGTGTCTTTATTCAAAGGCTATAACTGACCTGAGGAAGTCAGATAATGAAGTGATGGTCTCATTTTACAGAGAATGGTGGCCTCCTGGGGAGTCTCAGGGCTTACCCAGTTTGCTTACCCAGACTTCAGGCCCTGCCAAGTCCTCTCCCTCAGGCTGTTCTCACAGGGTCCTGCCCTCCCTGCCTTTTGCCACCCACAGTCATCAACACAGAGCATCTGCTCTTGAGGACTTTCTCTCCCAGGCCCTGAGGGTGTGCTGCCCCTCAGTCCCCTCCAAAAAAACACTACCAGAATGTGCCTCTCCCCGCAGCAACCTTGAGACGCCAGCCTCCTGCCCCTTCCTCTGGGAGGGCCAGACCTCTTCTGTCCCAGTCTGTCTGAAAGCTGGACGCTTTCCCCTGAGGACACAGAGTACATAATTCTTTTACTGCCTGTGCAGTCAGGGACTGTGGTTTCCTCTCCACAGATCAACCCCCAGCACCTGGCACAGAGTAGGCGCTTTTAACTGAATGAGTGACTACAGATGAGTCGGTTCTGAAAGTGGGTATAGACGCATGGTTTAGTGAACTGTCGGGGCCTGGATGCAGAGATGAGGACAGAAGGTGACCACAGAACACTCCCCCAGGTCTCAAGTCAGATGCTGGCTTTTTAAAACACCTTTAATTGTAGATTTGTCCTTGTCCTATTTAAATGTAAACTGTAAACTTTTTACTGTTAAAAGCAGAAATTCAAAAACATGATGAAGGAATCGTATTAAGACTATAAATGAAGACGAACTTGTGAAACACTCAATTTAACCCTTTTTAGTACTTTCTAAACCACTTTGTACTTCTTCTCCCATCTTAGCAGTCATCTAATCATCCCTTGATGCCTCAGGTCATCATTTGTCACTGGCAGTCACTGATAGGCTGTAAATGAGCCGATACACTGACCTCAACTGACACTGAATTTGATAAATGTATGGTTTTTCTTATCTTTATTAATTTATATATTTCCTATGACAGTCAAATGAAAAATATATATTTGAAATTAATGAATGAAGAAATTGAAAGAGCCACTCTTTAAGTTTCTTTTTCCCTGCCCCCAGTAAAATCATGTTTCTGTTTTGTCAGCTTAGACCTATTTTTAAATGTTCATTTTCCCATTAGTGACCATTTAAACTTCTGTCAGTTTCATCAGCCCTCTCATTCAATTGTTTAATTAAGGGCCAAAGGCCTCCCTCGTATGAATATTTTCATTTCGTCTCTAAAGACCATAAAAAAGTCGAGACTTGGAATTTCAGAATCAGAGGTATCGTTCTTCTTTATGCTTTTTAGTTGTTTCTGGTTCACACTGATTGCTAATTATTTGAGCATGTTGGATAAGGAGGATTAACATAATTGATTTTAAACGCCCCTTAAAAAAAAAAAACAGGCCTTTTCAGAATAATGGAATTTTATATACTTCTCAGAGAGAAAATGCAGACAGAGTAATATTAAACCTTATTCTCCTCAACCTCTCTGAAATCCCTGTAACAATTCAAGTGTGTGTTACAACCCAGAACACGCATGTGGTGTTGACTAAGTGACAACTGATATTTCAAGTGAGTATATAAAATTTTGATGAAACTTTTGTATATTCCGTGTTTTTAAGTAAAGCCATTATAAAGTGAAATTGAATTGAATATCCTGTAAAAATCACTGAAGCAGTGTAAAATCCTAAAGATAATATCATATTTTCTAATGTATCTAAAAGAGTGTTATTTTTTATCATTCTGTTTTGGTAGTTTCATAAATTGTATTAGTATACTTGTGTGTCCCTTGATTTTAATTAGCTTCTTTGTGGCCTTAATGATGTCATTTTTTTCAGATTTAGTTTAATACAGCTATAAAATATGCAAAATAGGTATTTCTGTGAGGTTTTAAGAATTTATGTATCGGTTGTGTACATACAGTAAAACTTCACTTAGATCTTTATTAAGAGTTAATGATTTAATACGGATTAAATAGAAGCCAACCTCATACTATCACTTTACCAGTAAATCTAAAATTTATGAAGATTTTTGGTGGAACTATCCAGACTCTTAGAAGCTGGTGTTAAAGAGTCACCTATTTATTTGCAAACAGTGCTGCTTATCGCAGGCTGTTCACTGTTAGAGGGCCCAGTCGGCTCTTTTGGGGGAAGACAGCATGTCTGAGACTGCATTAGAATGTCTTAAAACCTGTGTTTTAAGGAGAATCTATAATGAGGGCCCTTGATTAATACTGGATCTCAGTTAATCTGAAATAATGTTTTCAGCTATTGTGAAATATTAATTTGCAACATCATGGTGTCGTATTGAAAGAGTCTGTAAGCGTTTTCTCTGAAAAACATTTTGACATTTAAACCTCTCCTTTAAAAGCCTCCAAGTAATATTTCTCCCAAAGGAGAATTGCCTGTAATTTACTGCATAAGTTTTAAAGATGGAATCAGTGCTTTTCAAATCCTAAATTAAGAGTTACATGACAAAAAAAAAAAAAGGACTTTGAAGTTACAGTATTCTTCAGATCCTAGTTGATTTGGGAGGTAATTGCCTGATGTTTGTGTGAATTTTAAAATAGAGTTTAATGGGAGCTTAAAAGTGGAGTTTAAAAAGTGTCGTGATTCTGAGGTTCTGTCAAGATGAAACCCGCAGTGGCTGAAAAAGTTCATGTTGAATCGGGAGTGTTTCCTCCAGACCCCAGCTTTGAGTTCACATTGTTTGTACTTACTGGTTGATTGCTGATGAGATGTTTGTGTGAATTTTAAAATAGAGTTTAATGGGAGCTTAAAAGTGGAGTTTAAAAAGTGTCGTGATTCTGAGGTTCTGTCAAGATGAAACCCGCAGTGGCTGAAAAAGTTCATGTTGAATCGGGAGTGTTTCCTCCAGACCCCAGCTTTGAGTTCACATTGTTTGTACTTACTGGTTGATTGCTGATGACCAAAGTGTGGGCCTTGTCATTGCTGGGCTCCGTGAGGGGTCGCCACTGGCTGGCCACGAGTGTGCACTCACCTGTCCTTCTCCTTCAGAAAGCCTTGCTTCTCATGGGAGACCTGGGTGCAGGACTTGGAATTCTCATCTTTCTTAAACTCCATAAAGTACATGCTGCAGTATATCCCTGAAAGATACTCAAAAATAGTGTGGCAGAGGCATTGAAAAACTGTGTTGATTTTGATGAAGCCGACCTAGAAGTATACTCCAGCCTAGAGATGTTGGCAGGTTCTCCTTTGAGTGGCCAGCTGATGCTCAGGGTTGAACCGGAGAGCACTGACGTTGTGTTCGAGGTCGGGCTTGGGTTGAAGGGCCAGCTATCAACACCGGTTCTGTCTCCCCCCCTCGCTCCGTGTGCGCCCAGGGACGTGTCGTCCGAGTCCGACAGCAACATCCGGCAGATCAACCAGGAGGCCGCGCATCGCCGCTTCCGCTCGCGCAGACACATCAGCGAGGACCTGGAGCCGGAGCCCAGCGAGGGCGGGGAGGGCCCCGAGGTGCGGCCCCTGCCTTCTCACTCCCTGCAGACCCCCGCCTGCCCACCCCCCACAACGCCCCCTGTCTGTCTGGGGGCTCCGGGTGTTATCTCAGTAAAGGCTGTCTGAAGGAAAAGAGCACAGTCCCCTAGCTAGTTGAGGACCAGTGCGGTATTTACTGACTTATTAATCTTAATGTATTTTCACTTTATAATGTTATTTTACCCCAGAGTCTAAACATATCTTATTAAACGGCAGGGTAATCATCTCTGAGCTATTGATGGAACCCTGCCCTGTAACTTCTTCGGGCACCAAATATAACTTTTGAGTGGTTATTACCAAGAAAATACAAATTGGGGCGAACATAAACGTTCATCAGTTCACCCTTAAATGTTTATGGCAGGTCACTGGGGAAAATATGCATAAATTGAACAACAAATTAGTGATTGCCATAATAACTTCAGTGCTGCCTTAACAACGCTGTTTACTTATTGGGAATCCATTCTTACATTAGGCAGATCGTTCCAGTGGTCAAAATTGGAAAAGCAAAATGAAAGATGCCGTATTAAATTCACTAAAAGTTACTTGATACCAGTGCTTACTCACAGTTTATAGCCTATAGCCTCTCTGCTGTTTTCATTGTGAATCCTCAATGGTTAGAATAAAAGAAAATTCATGAAAATCATAAATTCCTGAGGATATTTTTTTAACCCGTGCAGGTAGTATCAAGTGCTAGAAGCAAGCCACGGCTCAGAGAGGTGCTGTTATAAAGGGGTTAAGAGCACAGCCCCTGGAGCCAAGCCTCCTTGGATCACTGTCCCCTGGCACCAGTCACTCCCTTGGCCTCAGTTTCCTCATCTGTTAATCAGGGTGGGAGCCTTGTCCTCCTTAGGGATGCTGGGAAGACCGAGTGCCTCCTTAGTGCTCAGTAAATGTGAACGACAGTTAGGATGGTTATTACCAGGGCGGGAACGAGAGGGTCCCTCATTCCAGCACTCACCACAGCATCTCTTCCCCGGCAGCCTTGGGAAACCATTTCAGAGGAAGTGAACATGAGCGGAGACTCGCTCAGCCTGGCGCTGCCCCCGCCACCATCCTCGCCCGTGTCCCGGACGAGCCCCCAAGAGCTGTCCGAGGAGCTGAGCAGAAGGCTGCAGGTCACTCCCGACTCCAACGGCGAGCAGTTTGGGTCTTTGATCGTAAGTCATGGTCTTGTTTGAGAAGCTGAGTGAATATTTGTCATTCTTTGTTGTTGTTGTCACTTTTTAGAGAATCTTGTTTGCAGATAACGACCAGGGTCTCCTAGCTCCCAAATAATTCTGACATATCCCAAGTTCCTTCTTCCTGGGAGAAGCAAAACTATACCAAATATAGCCCAAGCAGGTGAAGTGCTTTCTTGATTCATAGATAACTCGTCTATGACTTCTGTATTATTAAGCATTAACCTCATAGAATTTCTTTTCCCAGCAAAAGATTCCTGAAACAGTACCTTCATCACAAAGTGGTATTTCACAGTGGGACCTGAGAGCCATTGGGCCTCCACGTTGATCTCATACATCATACTCTGCATGCTTTATCATTCTCATTTCACAGGTGAAGGCATGATGGTTAAGTGATCCATCCAAGACAGGTTAGGATGGGAGACAGAAGACATCTTGTAAGGCTGTGAAATTGTGATACTGCCACTAGGGTAGCATTTGAACTTGAGTTCTCAGCTGTCAAGCGGATTCATTCTAGACACTTCTAGACACTGGGCTAAGCCCCAGTGAGAGTCAGCAGAATCAGCCATGAAGACCTGTGTTTGACAACCCAAAACTGCAGGAAAAGCCCATAACATTGGGAAGCAATGCAGTCTCAGTGTTTCTTGAGAAACGGAACCAGCAGATGCACTGTAGTAAATGATGGTAGTCCCTCAGCTGAAAATGGCATCCTACAGATATACTCACCGTTACAGCCATATCACATGCAAATGAACAGGAGGGCCGCATAAAATGTAAAAGTGAGTAGGTACTCACAGGACTGCCACTTTTCAGCTGGCCCCATCAGGAGTTAGAGTGACTACTCAGTCAATGTGCTTTTGTATTAAAACTCTATGAGTATCTTTCAGAAAGAGAAATAACACTGAGATGTAAATGCAGTACTAAAGGGACAGGGGGACTCAAAGAGTTTGCATACATGGGGAATCTGAACTGATAAAACTGTTGCTGTGGAAACAGCATAAGCATGGAAGTCATGCATTTAAAACCTTACAAAAGGGAGTAAGTGCCAGCAGAACCATAGCAATGGTATGCCTTTAGTCTACCAAGCGAAAGCCATCATTTCAGTTACTTGTAATAGGGAATTTCTTCATTCTAGGCTCATAAAATATATTGAAGAGGGAAGTATAAGTGACAGAATTACTTTGTGTTGAGTCCAGTTCAACTGTGAAGTATTTAGGAAAGAGGGGGTTCTTCTCCAGTTTTGCTTGTCAGAGTCACTCTATTCAAGGACAACAGCGTGAACTTTTACTAAAGAACAAATCCTTCATGCTAACCACGTGGAAAGACTTGAGAAGCCTCCCATTTACCACCACAGAGTCTGTCTTGGACCTTACCCCACTGTCCTCAACTGGAAAATATTAAAAGTGAGGAGATGCTGCAGACTTGTCCCATGTGCAAACTCATGAGAGTTGCTCGTTTGACCCCTGCCTTGTGTGTGTGACCTGCTGTGGATCTGTGCGTCTTTTTTTTTTTAAGCCATATAGACCTGTACACACAGTGAAAGGAACATATTATACATTATACTCGAGATTTTTTTTTTTTTTTTAGATTAACCTCACCTATTTGTCTTCATTCCTGTTCTGAACAACTTCATCTCCATTCAGAAGCTCAAAGTATTAATACCTAGCCCTTCAGAAGTCTTGTATGTGAGTTCCGCTAGAAATAGAATCCAACTGATTCTTTGTCAGTGATAAGAATAGTCAATGACTGTTTAATAACTGTCAGGTCAGTATCGTTTCCTTTATTCCTGTTCCACTGGAATTTACCCAGAGGTTGCTTCTCAGAGCACAGTGTATGACTTTCAGCTGCTTTTTCCGTCATTGAAGCCGCCTTGCAGTGGCGTCCCCTTTCGTGTTTGGGCCTCTTATTTTTGCTGTTATTGCTCAGGACACTTGAGAATGACAGTGAAAGATACTTGATGACGTAAAAGATGATGTTCATTACTCCAGAAAGATGGTGTTTCATTGAGTTACCTTCTAATATTAAAGAGCGGTCGGTAGGCTTGAGCGGTCAGTGTTTTAAACAGGAAACTTGTTTCTCAGCGTGTGTGTCCTGATGCTCTGTGCGCTTTCCTCCTGCAGCAGAGAGAGCCGTCCTCCAGGTTGAGGTCCTGCAGCGTCACCGACGCGGTTGCGGAGCAGGCTCATCTCCCGCCGGTAACCCACACTCATTTCCAGCCACCAGTTGGCTCTCTCGGCTTTTATTTAAAATCATCTGAGCTACCAAGGAAGAGTTTTTCCTGTGCAAAACCTATTTACCATACACATGAGACATTAAAATGTCCTAGCAGATTGCCCAAGGAGCGTGGATTTCCAATATAAAGAGTTGTCATTCCCACCAAAGTCTCTGAAACGCTAAAAACTCCATTGCTTTGCATTTCCATCCAAGTGAATGCCAATTCTAATATGCCTACTTGATCTAAACATTAGCAATTTCTTTTTTAAAAACTTAATTTGGTCCCCAAAGCTGTATTCAAGTGACCTGTATCTCCAGAACATAGGAAAAACTCTTCTGGGTGGGCAGCAAGGAGCCCTTTCCATTACTAACAGGCTTAACTCTTAACCCACTGAGCTTCTGTACCTTCTCTTTAAAGACAGCTCCCTTGACTCAAGACCTGGCTATAATTTGTTTCCACTTTCCCACTAGTTTTCATAGCTAGCAGCAAATATGGACGTGTAAAGGGTGTTAATAATTATATCGGACTTAAAATGAATGTTCTGATTGGGAGGCAGACCAGAACTGCCTGGGGAGGTGTTAGTATACACGTTAAAAACAAATTTTATGTAAATTTGTTTCTTATTTTGGAGGAGAAAATGTTATGTGGTTTTAGCATGCTCAGCTTAATGTTTGACCTTGACCAATTTTTATTATTATGACAAATCCTTGATCATCATTAGCACTAATACTTACTGCATCTGAAATTGAAGGGAAAGAAAGATTGCACGTAACAGTTTTTGCAATCATGGCATCTTTCCTGTTGTATACATTTCTGCTCAACTTCACAGGATGTGTTTTGCCTAGATTTTAAGTCTTTTATGTTTACAGAATGAATTAATAAATACATTAGTCAACTGAGTAACAGATGAGATTCAGTTGTGGCCTACATGGAAAGGGCTGGTAGGTCAGAAGCATTGACAAGAGTATCCTCTCTGGGATGCAGTGCAGGCCTCCCCCCAAAACGGAACAATCAGCTGTGGTGGGCCAGTGGGATCCTCTTCAGATGATTCTGTGATTGTCCTTGATGAATTAACAGCGCTTTCTCTTCCTTTTCAAAAATCACTGTCAGTTGTATTGGCCAAAAGAGCCATTGATTCTTCCCTCTTTCTTTGTGCTCTGTGAAACTGTGAACACACTGATCACCAGTGGCCTCTTTAATTTTGAGTTTGGCAGATTTAAGAATCTGCTAATTGTTTAACAGTGGGGGCATGGTTGTGGTGCTTTCTTTATTTTTTCATAAGACATCTCACATTGTTGAGGTTGTCAGTTCATTGTTAACCCAGATCAGGGCTGCACCCTAAGCCTTCTCTGGGTGGGTGGGTGATCCTGCTCCTCTTTTCCTTCTGGTCATCAGTGGTTGCTCCACTTTGTTTGGCCCGGGTGGATTTCAGAGATTCTGATTCATGTCACCTGCCTTGCTAGCTGCACCAGCTCTGATCCCTGATTCAGTAAGCAGTGGGTGGCCTCCCAGAATGCATTTCACTGATGTAAATTATCATTTAACAGCCCAGTGCCCCAGCTGGGAGAGCACGTTCATCAACTGTCACTGGTGGTGAGGCGCCAACGGTAATGACACCCTCGTTCAGACATTCTTGGCAAAACTGTGGGTCGGTTTTAGTATTTGGGTAATGGTGAATATACAGTTTTTTCTCTTTGTTTTGATAAGAGCAGCTTCTGATGTGCCACGGAGCTGCACATTTCTTATTTTAATAAAACCTCACTTTCACATTCCTTGAAGGTACTGGGTAAAATGAAACAATTTTTAGTCAAGCTTTAAGTTTTAATCTGAACCTTTGAGAGTCTGTTTCGGCCTTTTAGTGTTTGTACTCCTGATAAGTTTCCCCCATGTGTTTAGAAGACATGGGTAAGATATTTTGGTTGGAGGAGAATCAAGGAAGCCCCAGAAATTGCACACACTTGTACATGTGAATTTTCAGTGATGCATTCCCACTGCCGCATTTCAAAGGCTGACTCAGATGTTCTGTATCATGAGCAAGAACCAGTGACCTTTCTCTGTTGCCAGGGCCCCCAACTCACAGGTTCAAAGGTATGAACAATGGATATTCAGGAGGAGAATATATGAATATAATTCAGGAGGAGAGAGAAAGTATAATTAAGAAATTAAAAGGATCTAGGAAAAAACAGTGTTTTTAAGCCAAGTGTACTCTTCGTTTTAAATACTTCCTGCTATTCCTGTTTGTGGGTAAGGCATGACTGTGGGCTTCGCCAGTTTTCTCCTTGATCCCTAAACACAGGCTAGCTTATGTTTAAGGTTGGTGCCACTATGGCTGTTTGAAGAGTCTTCCTTGTTGTTTCACCTTTGTATGTTTGTTATAGCTGCTTATTACTCGAGAACACCTTTAAATACATACACGATTGCTGATTTTCTGCAGGGTATTGATTTAAAGGAGCAATCTAGTTACATTGTTAGAATTGACAGCTCAGCATGGTACCCTGGAAAATTGAAGCAGCAGTCAGCAAAAATCAGGCCGGTTTAAGGTATCGAGCCGCAGTGATTGATGTGAAGGGCGCCTGTTGGGTGGGCCAGGCTCACCCTCCAGGAGAACTGAAGAAATTCCAGATGACCTAGTGAGCTTCCTGTTGTGCACTAGTCATTTCCATAGGGGTAGAGCTGCGAGGCGGATGAGATCACTTCGTGAAATGGTTTGAACAGGAAGCGGGGCCAGTGAGCCTCTACCCCGTCATGTAGTTCATTGGCCTTGGGACCTGCTGTGAGTGTCCTGATAGCTGATGGTGTCCAGTGACAGGATGGACTGAGCTAGGATCGTCGCAAGCCAGGCACCTGGTGGAGTAGGGGGACCCATCCAGTGGGGTCCGCGCGGCCCCGCCACCAGGCGACGCATCTCGCCTGTGCCCTCCCCCTCCCCCCAGCAGTGAGCTAAAAATAGCAGTTTGGGTTTTGTTTCTTATCTTTAAAGAGCGGGTAGTAATATTTCCTCAATGTTTTATCTCCTGTCACGCTTTCTGCATACCTGGTGATCTTTTGGCTCGAGTAAGCCAACCTCCTTTATGACTACATGAGAAACAGTCACGTCCGGGTTTTTTTCCCCCACCCTCACCAGCCCTTGTCACCAATAGCCTTTGCTTTTCCAATTCCATCTCCTCCATGGATTTTCCCCTCCTTTATACCTCCTCCCTGTCCACCCCAACACCCAAGTGTGCCGTGTCAGCCTGGAGCGACCCTGGGATTCCCCACCCCTCCTTCCTCTGTGCTCTCACAGATGTACGTACACGCACCTATGCATGCGCACACACAGGGAGAAAACGGAGAGCTCGTATACATATTACTTAATCGACTTGATACTCACTTGGGTCATTTCCCTGGGACATACTGGTTATTACATAATAGTGGTTACCTTGAGATGCTGGGATGTGAACGCACCAGAGTCCCGTGTTTCCCGCAAAGATGAGCCCTCGGCCGCCTCCCCTCGGCAGCTGCTTGTCCCGCGGCCTCACCCGTCCTGGCATTGCTCTCTCTCCCCACGCAGGGCTTTCACGTCTCTGTTACAATCGGCACGCCCCGATTCTCACCTGCGGACCCACAGCTCTGACACGGGGCAAGTGAACGCGTGGTGGCGTCACTGTCTAGCTGGCTGAGCCAGAGTCCACTCTGTGAGAGGAAATGAAAAGGGATAGCACAGTTTGAGGGGGTTGCTGTATATCCCCTTAATGTTCCACTGAGGTTAGAGTGTGGCAGGGTTTGAGCAAATCTTGAGGATTTGTGATAGCGCCAAGCTGTTTATAATCTTTAAAAGCGTTTTGAAACTTTTACAGTTTCAGCATTATTGAGCACTTTATTTTAATGAACTCAGTGGAGCTACCCTGAAGCTGTGGTCAAATGGCTCCTTGACATTGTGAAAGACAACGGTAGATGCAGGCGGAGAGCTGTGAAATTCTGGATTCAGCTGACCAGCTGTTTCGGTTGTCTCCCCGTTAATTGTTTCTTGCGGTGGCATTGGATGCACATGTGCAGGAGCAGTACAGACCACACACACACGCACGTACACACACACGTACACACATGCACACGTACCCCCACACACATGCACACACACATGCACACACACCAGAACGTCCACTCGTGTGCACACATGCACACGTACCCACACACACATGCACACACCCACACACACATGCACACACACCAGAACGTCCACTTACACGTGCACACACACCGCAGGAGAGTCTGGCGTTGGCTCCAGGCTGGCACTGCCGCAGTCTCTTCCTGGACGCTGAGCCCTACTCCTCCCCAGCTGCAGGATGCATTGTTTTGAGTCACAAATGGAGTCGTCCGCACAGGTAGTTCTTCAGGGCCATTTGGAAGGGAACCTGTAAAGAACCATTTTAATAACACCATCTTGCATCAGTGGAACTAGGTTATAGGTTGCCAAGTCATTTCTCCATAGAAGGTAGAATGCACATTTGACTCAAACGCCACGTTCTCTACGACACTCCCAAGTTTTCCATAAACTTAACTGTGGCTCTATGAAAGTAACCTGGTTGCTAGACGACTCTGCTGGAAGTCTCCCAGCTTTAGACCTCAGTCCTGAGATTATCCATGACACATCCCAGTTATTTTTGTTTATTAGCCTCCCCATAAACGTCCTTTCCAGGGATACCGTAACTGTAAAACTATCCTTAAGGTTTCCAGAATGGAGTTTTCCTAAGGCTTATCTAATTGTCTCTCCCCTAAAAAAAACTCGAGGAGGAAGAAAGCAGCAAGTTCCATTTGGTATTCCATTCAGCCAAAACACATTGGGTCCTCATGTAAACAACACTAGGTCAAGGCTTGATAGCGTGTATTTAGCCAAAAATACTAATTGGCCACTAACTTTTAGGTTGCAGCCCGGGTTCTACCTTAAGTCAGCAGAGTCCGTTGCCATAGCGCCCAGATTAAAAAGTAGCCTGGAAATAGCTCTTTTATGTTGGTGCCACAGCAAGAGGAGGAGGGCGGAGAGAGCTTTCAGCCATAGACAGGTTCATCTGTCTTGACTACAGAAGGGTCAAGCCTGTGTGCTGGTGTTTATTCCACTCTTCTTGTATCCCTGCACCTCAGTTCAGGCTGCTACGTTGTCAGAGTCTTGAAATTACCATTATGGGGCCTTGGGTATTTTATCTGGAATAATGTCAAGAAATAGTTGCTGAGGTTTTAGCACAACGTTGTCGTGCAGATTCGCTTACCCTGCTGGTTAATGTGTTTTAGAAGTAAGTATTAAGGCAGCCACTTCATGGCATCAGTTTCTGCTGTGTTTTTCTGGAATGTGCTGTTGAACTCATGAGGTAGGATATTAAGCCTCATTGCCTGTGGTCCCCAGATTCCACAGCAGCCTCCCTGATCATGCTTTTCAGTTCGAGGTCTCTCAGTGGACTGGGGGACCCTCTTTGCCAGGGGGCACCGTTGGTAGTGAACACGAAAGATAGGCTGGGCACGAGGAGAAGCCGGGCTGAGAGGTTAACATTAGCCTCATCAAGAAAATACACCATATGTATGCCCGTGGCTGATTCGTGCTGATGTTTGGCAGAAACCAGCGGAATTCTGCAAAGCAATTACCCTTCAATTAAAAAAGTAAATTTTAAACAAAAAAAGAAAATATACCTGGTGAAACATCTGGAGGTTCAGAAGATCCTAATTAGGGAAGATGGGCCCTAAAGGAAGTGGCTCCCTTTTGTAACCACACGTAAGAGATTACTCCTGAATTTAGGCCTCTTGTTTCTTTTACACTCTGGCAAGAGCCATGTCTTCCAAGGCTTCTTGTTCCTGAGCAGCACCCCTACCCCAGCTGCAGATCTTGTATGCAGCATCCGTACCTGCAGGACTTCCTGGGCAGCACCGACCTCAAACATTCTTCTCTTGGCCTCCATGAGTCATGGAGACATCCTGCTTTCCCAATATTTCTCCACCCCACCTGCATTTCTCAGACTGCTTCTTACAAGCCTAAAGATCACAGGACTCCTTTAGCAATCTCCTTTGGCGCATCCGAATGTAGTCCCTCAGTGCTGGACACTCTCTCTCAGCCCGGAAGCTGCCTGCCTTCCATTCACCCTCTAAAGAGACAAATCCCACATGGGAAGATGGGGGAAATATAGCCTCAGCGGTCAGGTTCCTTGGGAGTTCTGGCCTGCCTCCTGCTGGGCTGGGGCAGCTGAGATGTTCTGGTTGGTCACTAGTGTTAAGGGGAGTCTCATAGAAAACAGACTCTGTGTCTCACCCACTCTCCGACCCTGAAATTTACATAGTATAAAGGCCCTAAGGTGTTGAAGAATTTAGAGATAAACTAGGAGAACATTCCTGTGGCAGCTAGATTGAGGAAGAGATACTCAGAGTGTCCCTCTCAGAGATAATAACGTTTGACAGTTTGAAACATCTTTTAAACTCTATGTGGCTTGAAGTAAAATATGGTAACCAAACCAAACTGGCATCGTCTTCTTCCTTATGATCACATTGGCAGCAGCCCTCTACGTTGGAGGCTGCATGGCCTGGAACTGAGTCCTGTGAGGTTTTGACCCTATAGCTTGGGTTGGGGTTCATTTCACACTCGGTTTAAAGCTGTTGGAAACCTGTTGCTGTTTTCCGGACACTCGTGTTTCCGGTACCACTAGAATTAACTCACTTTGTCTAGCAGAGCTAATCCTCGGGGTATGTATGACTTTATGAAGCTGATCGAAAAGCAAATGCAGGATACTCAGTAATGATGATTTCTTACACAAACAGCCATCAGTGGCCTATGTACACACCACGCCGGGCCTGCCCTCGGGCTGGGAAGAGAGGAAAGATGCTAAGGGACGCACATACTATGTCAATCATAACAATCGAACCACAACTTGGACTCGGCCTATCGTGCAGGTATGCGGTTTGCCCTGCAGCTTCCGTCACAGGCGCTCAGAAGCCAAAACGTCCACGACCCCCGCGTGCCCGAGTTTTAGGTACCGTTCTGAGGAACCCATGTCAAAAGAAGATCTCTTCTTGCAGATGCATTACTTTAAACATAACATTTGCCTAAGAAAGAATGCAGTCCTTGATTGAGTCTCTCCCTAGAGGGTCCATTTTATTTAAAAAAAAAAAATATATATATATATATATATGTATAACCCGAAAGAGATTTCAAAGGAAGAGCCTGTTGATCCCAGCGGGGAGCGCCCCTCCAGCCCCCGTTTTCTCCGAGGCTGGCTTTTCTGCCGGCTCGTGATTCCGAATCCTGGAGCGCGCCTCCCCACCCCTCGCCCCGGCCCCGCTGTCGCGCGTGGTCGGCTCCTCCACGCCTCCCACAGGCCAGACCTCTCGTGGCCTTGGCCGCTGGCTGTGCTGTCACTGGGGCCGCGCCCGCGCAGGGAGCGCCTCGCCCGCCGCTAACTTGTGTTTGCCTCCAACGTAGCTCGCAGAAGACGGCGCGTCCGGATCCGCCACAAACAGTAACAACCACCTAATCGAGCCTCAGATCCGCCGGCCTCGCAGCCTCAGCTCGCCAACAGTAACTTTATCCGCCCCGCTGGAGGTGAGACGGCTGCCCGGCTCCCCTGACCCCTCCTCACCCGCTGTCTCGCGCCGGGCGCGCGGCCGGCGCTGTGTTCGCGGTGAGCGGTGTCCTCGTGCGGCCTCACTCCGTGCTTCCCGTCCCGGGGCGCTCGCTGACTCTCTGTCTCGGGCCGCGCCAGGGCGAGCCCCTGCCGGGCGCGGGCGCCTCTCTCCCGCGCTCTCTCCATTCTGGTGTTTCGCTCCTTGCTGCCTGTTACCTCATGAGACGCGCACAGCAGCTCTTTCCAGTCCCAGTGCCTCCGCTGAGTTTTTACACACAGCTGTCGCTCCGATCATTCTTCCTCCCTCCCCACTGTAGGGTCTTCCATCGTGTGGGCCTCGTGTTGCTGACGCGTGTCTGCATCTCTGAGTCACCGCTGGGCATCCGCTTTGCGCCCTCCCGTTTCTGTGGTCTTCGCAACATCCCTTCATAGCACAAAGGCCGGAGACTAAACCTTTGACGCTGTAAACGTGACGGGCATCTTAGAGATGGCTGCGGGCTGCTCTGTGCGCGGGTTTAGGAGGTTGATGAGTGGCGAGGGGAGATGCCTCCTCCAGGCTGTGATGTGGGTGTCCTGGTTAACAATTGTGCCATCCGAGGTGCTTGTCTCCATTGATAGAGCTTTTTCTCTTTCTGCTCCAGAAATTGCCAGTCCGTCTCCATTAGACTGTGAGCTCATTAAGAGCAGGGCCACGTTTTTCTCCACCTTCTGTAAAATCCCCATCCATAATGGTTACTACCGAAAAGTATGTGGGGTTATGTACCGAGCAGCTATCAAAGGAGGGTGGTTATACTTAATATTGTTGTGTATTGAACCAATAGGAAAACATCACAGTTAGATTGTTTTTTAAAGTAAGCAGATGACAGAAGCAGGTTTTTTTTAGGCATTTGCCCCTGGTCCCATTTCAGAGAGAGGACCGTTCCCTGACCCCCGGGGACGTGTTGACCCCTCTGAACCAGCGCGTGCAAGAGTTCTAACGCTCATTATTATTCCTTAGGGCGCCAAGGACTCACCCGTACGTCGGGCTGTGAAAGATACCCTTTCCAATCCACAGTCCCCACAGCCATCACCTTACAACTCCCCCAAACCACAACACAAAGTCACACAGAGCTTCCTGCCGCCCGGCTGGGAGATGAGGATAGCGCCCAACGGCCGGCCCTTCTTCATTGACCACAACACAAAGACCACGACGTGGGTAAGGCCGCTGCTTTGTTTGGCTCCGTTTGCTCCCCGAGGTCTGGCATCTGTTCCTGACTCAGTATCCATGGTGCTTGCCGAGAAATTGCCTGGCACTAGAGCGTATCCCCTGAGGGTCCCCTGAGCCTTTGCCTCGGCTCTGCACATAGGGGCTGGTAGGAGTGGGCGATTTACAGGCACGGACTCACGGCCACCCTGGGTACTGATGCCTTTTCCTCAGAGCACTCATGGGAAGCTCCAGTGTTGACAGTTTACTGTATTTTGGAAAAAAAAAGGTAGTGCTCCGTATTGCTGGAACTTTGATATTGCCACTTCCTGTCTTAGGATGCTGTAACTTTATTAGGAATTCTAATCTTTTCACAAAGAATTTCTCTGTGTCACTTTTTTTTTTTTTCATTTGTGTTGCCATTATCCGTCTTTATTTTTATTTGATGCGTCCTTTTGGTGTTTACAGTTGGCATCAGATAAGTATTTTACACTCCAATGCTATATTACACTCTCTTAATCGTGGGTTAGGAGACTTTGTAAACTTGATCCCTCTTTTTTGTGATCATTTTGTCGCAGGTTTTCTTCCTCAGTAACGCGCTCGTCCTTGTGCCCCTGAACCATGCACGAGGGAGAGTATGTATGCTGTGTTAGCGTTGAGAAAAGTGAGATTAACGAAAGGGATGCTTGCGTATCTTTACATCCCCCGTCCGCTCTTCCTTTGTTCAGGCAGTCAGTGGCGGCTCACTGAAGGCAGCATAGAGTTCTCTTTAAAGTCAGTGCTGTTTTTCTACCGTTTCGTCTCTAGGCCGGTAGTTAACCTGAAGGGGGTCCTCGGGTTCCTGGCTGTTGCTGATGCTCCCGCAGATTTGCTCTCCTTCCTGCCCCATATGTCCCCAGCCGACTCTCCAGGTGTGGGGCCGGGCTCCCTCTTCTCACATGCTGCGCTGCTGTTTAGAACCGCCGATCCCGTGACATCCGGTTGCGTTCTGGTGGTTGTCACTGGCCCTGGCTCTCTGGCCTTGGACCAAGAGTCAACACGTGCTTTAAATCCCCACTTCTAGTGAAGACACCAACTATACCCAGTTGCTAGAGCAGCAGTATCATGTGAAAAAAGAGACCTGGACCCAGGTGACCCAGACTGTCATTTCCACTCTGCCCCTGGCACGATGGTAATTCAGTCCCTTGAGAATTGGATTAGGTTCTCTCAGAGCTCACGGATCATGGTACAGTGTGTCTTCACGAGGACATTCTTAGCACTTGGGGCAGGACTGTGCTTGTTACTGCAGGACATTTAACATACTTGGCCCCTGCCACCAAATCCTAATAGCCACTGCCCCCTTCCCCACCCATCACACTGAAAACCTTGGAAGCCCCCAGGCGTTTCCCAATACCCCTTAGTTAGAACCACTCCAGTTTTGAAGTAAAGGAATAACCTGCAGAGAGAATTTAAAATTCAGATCTGGTAACATTCGTTTGGTGAACTCCTCACTACTTCTCAGACGTATAATAAATAACAGTTTCATCTGAAGATAATATTATGGGTTTGTGGCAACAGGAGAGTAATAGGTAGGAAGCTCCTTGGAAAATAGAGTGATAGAGATTGGTTTCAAAGTCTTTTTTTAACCCCCCTCAGGGATGTAGAATCTGTAGCAGGCCTACTGCTGAAGCCATTTCTACTTGCTACAGCATCGCTGGGATTTCAGTTCCTCAGCCAGAAATGGGAGCTCCAGAAGCAGGGGGTAAATATTGTAAAAGTAGATGGATTAGTATATGGAGCCACTGTGGCTTGCCAACATAAGCTATGATTTTAGTAATTTGAACTAGCTTAGTAATCAAATCCCCTAACCTTTTCACAGCCTTTCACGCCACAACTGCAGTGTAAGCGCAGCTGGGCAGGTTTTCTTTTAAATAGCACCCGCTTTATTTATTGCCTGCATTGTTGCTGAATGAAACCCAGTTTGAATTTCCCATTGCCCCTTTCGACCAGATACTCGTGACTCACTGATTTTCAAATTTCAATTTGTTAAAACGATGTTTTGTCACGGCTGCTGTCATGAAAATCCTGAAGGTAGCAACAAAGAGTTCCACCAGCCGTCACCACCCTTCCCCACTCAGCACGGATGTCCTGACACGGCTGCGTTATCCCTGCTAAACAAAGGCCCATCCACAGCGCTGACTGCAGAGCACATGCTCTGAACACGTGTTTATTCTGACAAAAGGTGGAGGGATGGGGAGAAACAGGAAGATAATTTTCGGCTTAAAACCTATGTTGAGTTACTTTGGGGGTTGCTTTTTTTTGTTTTTTGTTTTTTTTAAAGAGAGAACAGCTATTCTTAGATTTGAGCATTATCATAAAAGAAAGAAAAACCGGTCAGACAGGTCAAGAGGGATGAATACGGACGTCTTCCCTCTGCACCCCGTGTGCTCTCGAGTCCTGCACGAACCAGAAGCTTCTCCTTTGTATTGGTTTGACTGATAGAGGAACCTTCCCTTTGCTTCCCCAGGCTGGTACTAGTGGTAAAGAACCCACCTGCCAATGCAGGAGATGCGGGTTCGATCGCTGGGTCAGGAAGATCCCCTGGAGAAGGAAATGGCAACTGGCCCCAGTATTCTTGCCTGGAGAATCCCATGGACTGAGGAGCCTGGTGGGCTACAGTCCATAGGGTCACAGAGTCTGACACACACACACACACCCTTTGAGTCTGTTTATAAAACACGGCCTCTTGCACTCACGAATCACGGAGGCAGGGTGCCAGCCTGCTGTCGGCAATCAAGTCAGACATGTCAAATGCGCATCTCTTGGTCCCCACCGGGGTGGGGTGGCTGTGGATCTCAGGGAGACCCCTAGGGAGATGAGAAGAGATTACACGAGGCTTCAGTGTGTCTTCCTTCTGCTGAAGAAGCAGCTCAACGCATGTGTGTAAGAACATATTTATGTCTTTTACAGGACAAAGCATCGGCTTATTTCTGTAATGAGAAAGATGATACCGTAATTAAGTTTTTGGCTTGTTT
This sequence comes from Oreotragus oreotragus, assembly GCA_006410675.1. Classification (NCBI taxonomy): domain Eukaryota; kingdom Metazoa; phylum Chordata; class Mammalia; order Artiodactyla; family Bovidae; genus Oreotragus; species Oreotragus oreotragus. The sequence goes on from SJYX01011164.1 coordinate 173,832, forward strand.
TCTTTTCTACCCAGGTCCAAACTAATAACAGTCACTGTAATCCAGGCCTGGTGGTTGCTCCCTTCCAAGCTGGAAAAAGCACCACTGTCTTTTCAACCGGCCAGCATGCCCCTATTTTATCTGTTTTTAATAAATCCAATAAGAAATTGCAGGTAGGGGAGACATGTGGGATCTGGGTTCCCCAACCAGGGATTAGACCCATGCCCCCTGCCTTGGAAGGCGAAGCCTTAACCGTAGGACTGCTAGGGAACTCCCCGAAACCTTTTTTTTTTTTTAAAGTTGATTCTATTTAAAAGCCCTTTCAACTGTATTTGAGGGAAGCAGTTGTGAAGTACTGATGTAATTGTGAAGGAGGGCTCTTCCTGCGCTGAGGCAAGGAAGAACAGCCCAGCCCCTGTTGTGTGTCTCACTCCTTCCCTAGGACTCCGGCTGACTCTCGCCCCTCCAGTTGTCCCGGCTCACATGGGGCCCGGCTGTTTTCCTGGCCTGCCAGCTGCGCCCTCTGTCGGTCAGGGGAGCCCATGGGAGGGCGGCTCCGTGGGGCCCCCTAGGCTGAGCCCACAGAGCCTGATGGATGGCAGCTGCTGCCAGTGTTTTGATTTTTGTTAGTATAATAAAACCACGTGACCCCCACCCCTACCACCACCGGTGCCTCCAGCCCTCACATTCTCTGGGTTCCAGTTTTCTGTGCCGGGCCATTTTAGCAGACCTGGGAAACGGAGTTTATTTTATTCTTCCTGCTTCTTCCCCCATTCCCGGTTGGTCACTTTTGTTTAATTGCAGTTGATTTTTTGTTTGTTTATCTTCTTTCAGTCAGCAGCTCTTTACCAGAAGAGCTGGTTGTCTTTCACAGTAGCCTGCATGTGTAATTCCAAGCATGGAGCATCCAGAAGCCCCAGCCTTGTGATCCCAGCCTCAGACTTTCTCTGAATCCAGCATCATTCAGGGCTGTGGGGGGCCCGGGGTTCCCCATGGTGGGGACATTACTTGGGCCAGCTCACAGTTGGCCTTGGATGTGTTTGGTGGAATTCACCATTCTAAGGTTTTCCTCTTTTCGTGACAAAATAGTCACAGATGTTTACCAGATGATCAGCTTTTTGGACCTTCTGAATCCTAAAGCTATTTGTATATCTACTTACATTGTAGGTGTTCCAGTGTGCTATAGAATACTGGAGTTTTTTTAGATCTCTATCCCTTTAAAAAGTTCAAGATCAATTTCCATCAAAAACTGCTAATATGATTTATTGCTTCTATTAACAGTTTGCTTATACCTGACAGAAAGCACAGGTTGATTTGTGTATGTGTGATTTTTGTTGTCGTTGTTCTTGCCAGCCCCCTAAATCTGTCACTTTGTTATTATCTGGTGATACTAAGGGTTTATACTGTTCATTTGGGAGAAACATTTTTAAAGCTTTGTCGAGGTATCATGCACATCCCATACAATTCACCCGTTTAAAATATGCCTCATAATGATGTTTAGAGCATCACACACATGAGCAGCTATCGCCATCATCAGTTGTAGGGCATTTCCATCCCGCCAGAGGAAACCCCATGCCCATTAGCAGTCACGCTCCATAATCCAGGAGATGTTTAATGCAGCCGTGGTATATAATCATATGTAACTTCATATCTCCAGCAAAAAGTGAGGTTTATTATTTTCCCAGTTTTGTATCAACTCTTTCATTTTCTTGCTGACTTGGGAAAATGCTGAGGCAGAAAACCTTTTAGTAATTTTAAGAGCAACAAAGGCTTTAACATTATTGAAATACAGGTTTTTTGTTTTTTTTTTTTAAGATTTTAGGGTGACTTTTTGTTTTCCTATTAGGCTTATTTGGTTAATAATGTTATCGTTTTGTTTTCTAGTCATTTGAGTTTAAAAGATTATCATTTTGTTTGTTTTCTAATCTTTTGAGTTTAAAGTCGGGATTCCCTAGGCTGCCCTGCATTTCTAACTGGGTCTGTATAAGTGAAGGGGCAGCTGCTAGACTCTAAACCAGAACCTCTGGGCAAGCTCTTGCTCTCTGTGAGACTTGGTTTCCTTGTCTAAGGGAGCAGAGATTATGTGCCCAACCTCCTAGCAAGGGAGCTGCGGGATCGTACATCTGACTGCTCTTGGGAAGTTACAAAGCATGACCCGCGATGTCAGGGCATGTATTTTTCTTTCATTGGTTCTGTGTGGTATCTGAAAAAGCATATATCCCTTAAGAAAAGTATTTTGTGAACTTTTAAGATCTAATTTATAGAACTTGGTCAAGAATCCCGGTGAAGTTCTCTCACGGGGATGTGACTTGATAGTGCTACTGCTACTGCTAAGTCACTTCAGTTGTGTCCGACTCTGTGCAGGCCCAGAGACGGCAGCCCACCAGGCTCCCCCGTGTTGCGAACTAACTCTGGGGCAGGACATGCCTGGGCAGTCAGACCAGATTTCAGACTTTAGCTGAAGAGAGGGTGGAAGGGAGCAACAGCAGACTCAAGTGCTGATGGAGAGGCTGTTGCTAACAGGCTAGCTGCCCTCACTCCAGGGCTCAGGGTCCATAGGGAGCTGTACAAACCAGTGTCCCCACCCCTTCCCTGTGGACTAGGGCCTCGTCTTCACCAGCATCCTCCACCCTGGTTTCCATGGTAACATCACTGCTGGAACCCTCTCCCTCTTCATCTGCTCCAGGTCTTGGGAAAACCTTTTACTTAAACGTTCTTACTCTCCTCCTCTCATCAAGGATAAGGAGGAAGAGTGGAATCGTTTATGAGAGCTGGGGTGTCAGGCTTCCTACCAAGGTGGGATCCTCCCCTCCCCCACGCAGCAGGAGTGCATCCCCACATACAGGCAACCTGGTTGCTGTGGAGCACACACCTCCTGAAGGGGAGGACCAGTACTACTCACAGTCAGTCACTCCTAATGTCTTCTGCCTTTTGCATTTCTCTTTCAGGAAGACCCACGCCTGAAATTCCCAGTACACATGCGGTCAAAGGCGCCCTTAAACCCCAGTGACCTTGGCCCTCTTCCTGTGAGTACACTGGAGACCCACAGACCAGTCTGAACGTGTTTGCTGAGTCATGGGCTCAGTACTGATAGGGAAGCCCTGTGATCTTCTTCTTCCCCGGGTTGAGTCCTTTTGGTCTGTAAGTTCTTAATAGAGTCAGTTTACACAGTTCACACCGCACGCAGCTCTTCTGAGAGAAGTGTCGGGATGGCTGCCCTCTTGCAAGTGGAAGGTACACCTTGCCACTAGGATGTTCGAGGCTTTCTCTGCAGGTGATGAGTTAAGCAGCACACATTTATTTTGTAACTTAGCAACCATTGATTTCCATCCATACTGCTGATTTTGTCATAGGAATAAAAATATTAAAAACTGTGGGAGAAAAAGGCGTAAGTAATCGCAGAAGGTTTCTCTAAGTCATTTATCTTGCAGATATTTTAAGTTGTTCTCCCTTGTCAATGACTGTTTATAAATCTAATTTTTTATCAGTTCTCTTCTGGGGCCTGAGTGAGAACTGAGCTATTCATTCCAAGTTAAATTTTGAATGAAACCTTCATGCTTTCTTCTTGACCCACCCCCACCCCCATTTTTTAAAAACCCTTACGGAGGCTGAAAGGTGGGGAGTGGTGCCCACTGCAAGACTTCTTTAAAGTGGAAAGGTGCTGGGAATTTTTTTGGTGATTATTTCTCAAGAACCTTTCTATTGCCTGCTGCGTGGTATTATACATACAGCCGAATTTGAAGCTCAAAAGGTTAGAGTGAAGTCTTCATTCATCGGGTTGTACGAATGTCCCACACTCCCCAGATGCTGGTTTCCGGGGTTCCGATGGAAGGGGCCCAGAGGAGAGACTGGAGAGAGGGTTTAGAAGGTGAAAAGCGGCAGGCTGTCTAGGCCTGCTGGAGTCTAGACTTCGGTAGCACGTGGGCACAGTCCAGATAATGAAAGCACACCAGACTGACCTCGGAGAAATTACCCACAGCTGTTGGTTCCTGAGTCCTAAATAGTGAGAGTTTACAACAGAGAATGACCACATTAGACTGTTCAACCACCTGATGACATGGATATAGCCTCCATCTCTCACATTTTGTATCAACCTTCCTCCTCCCTTTAGTACTCAGTAAATATTCATTTAACTAGATGAGCTATTCCACCCCAGGCTCCACTGTCTCCCAGTGTGCCGGAGTTTCCCCGTGGAGCTTCTGAACTAAGGGCCCCTGGTCCCTGTCCGTCACCCAGCGACTGCAGCTGGACTGCAGCACGTGTGTGGAAGCGTGCTGCTGGGTGTCATCACCAGTTCATGGGGAACGTTCCCATCTCATTTACCCTTCGTGGGAAAACGTACCCCCGGGGAGAAGGTGCTGCAGGGTCTCTAGCGTTCACCTTTGATTTTGGAGCTGCTGGCTAGTTTTGCCTTCTCTGTCTCTCTCCCCTGATACCAGCCTGGCTGGGAAGAAAGGATCCACTTGGACGGCCGGACGTTTTACATTGACCACAGTAAGTAGGCGCTGTTGCGGGCACGTAGGTGGGGACGAGGGTAACTCAGACGTGGCCGTGAAAGCTGTGTCATCTTACTCTTCATCTAGGCAGCCAGGTGTTATGTGGCGAGGACGATGCCAGAGACGCAGTGCCCTCGTACGGTACTGTCCCTGCCCCGCCTTCGCTTGAAGCAGCCAGCCCAGTTTGACCCTGTGACCTATTAACTTTTTTTTTTTTAGTTGCAAAAATTTTTTTTTCTGATTGACAACCCCTTGACTTTTGCGCTTTTAATAAATATACTCTGGTCATAGAAACTAAGATAAGAAGGGATGATCAGGTCAGAAATCTATGGAATGAGGGGTGCTTGAAGCAGCCGTCACGTTTTTTTTTAACTCTGCCTTCGGGGGTCTCGTGGCAAGACGCCCGCTCTGACTTATTTTCTATTCACAGCATGTTTCCCTGCACCCAGCACACTAATACGTACGCAGTTCTTTTCTTGAAACTGTAGTACATTTGCTGCGGACATTTGCTCCAGCTCCTGTGAATAAACGTGTGGTGTCTTGTGCCAACTAAAAGTTAAACTAATAAAGGTTTGCTTTTAGGCATTAGTTTTGTGGGGTTTTTTTTCCCCCTGTTGGAGTGTTTCTCCATTGGATCAATATCCCTTAAACCTTTGGAAAAATGTATGTTAAAAAGAAGTCTTCGAGTAGATTTAAAGTTCATGTACATGTGTGATCTGATAGTATTTTGATCTTTGCTTTCATTTGGTTCATAAATGTGAGCATTAAGTCTACACCAGGTTGCCTAGCCTCACATTTTCTTCAGTTCAGTCACTCAGTCGTGTCCGACTATTTGTGACCCCAGGGACTGCAGCGTGCCAGGCTTCCCTGTCCATCACCAACTCCCGGAGCTTGCTCAAATTCATGTCCATCAAGTCGGTGATGCCATCTCTGCTTTTTAATATGCTGTCTAGGTTAGTCATAGCTTTTCTTCCAAGGAGCAAGCATCTTTTAATTGCAGCCTTGAAATTGCAGTGAATCTGCAGTGATTTTGGAGCCCAAGAAAATGAGTCTGTCATTGTTTCCCCATCTATTTGCTATGAAGTGATTGGACTGAATGCCATGCCTTTAGTTTTCTGAATGTTGAGTTTTAAGCCAGCTTTTTCACTCTCCTCTTTCATTTGCATCAAGCTTCTCACGTTTTCTTACCTCACTGCACTGGTTAGCTAAGCGCCTTACTGAGCTGACCGGGAGGTCTGGCCTGGGTCCCCCTGCGGGTGGAGCCTGTCACTGCCTCAAATCTCAGGTCCTCTTCCCGGGTTCCTACGCCACCCGTGCACCGTAGAGAGAACTTTGCTTTGAGGCACAGGAGTTTGACGGGTTTTTATCAATGCAGTTAAACAAGAAGCCCAACAGTTCAGAGTTCAGTCAGAGTAGTAGAAGTCCTGGGTATGTTTAGGGATGTGTGTTACCCTTGGTTACGTTTAGATAGTTTAAGGTACGTAGCCTCATTTTTGTCTTTGACCAGTAGTAACACTGACTTTTGCCTGCTCCCAGAGTTGCAGTGAGCATAAAACTGCTGCCATAAACGTGCTGTGAAATATGTGTCCTCCCACTTTTCCCCTTAATGTTCTGTTTATAATTCTGCTGTTTCTTAGCATAATTTGCTTAAAATAGTCACACGCCTTTTTCCCACTAAAAACAAAAGACAGCCTTGTTGGCTGTTTTTTCACGCATTACCATTTCACTTTTCAAAGACAGGTGCTAGTAATAATGACCATTTTATTAAAACAAAGGCTTAAACGATCACACAGCCTTGGTCTGTTGCTCAGAAAGGACCTCACACAGCATGTGGCCATGTTCCGGCTGGCGATCTGATGCCAGGTCAACCTGAAGAGAGCTTGTCCTGATGTCCTGCGAGGCCCCAGGAACAAGAACAGCACAATTGCAAAGTGCTATACTGAGATACATTAGAAATGTGAAAAATCGTGGCCTGGTTTTCTGGAGGCGTGCATAGACCTGAAGAAGTAAATGCCTGACAAGTGGTGACTTAGCCGGCCAGTGGTGCCAGTGTTGTTGGGAAGTTGATGCCCGGGGTTAGAAAGTGGAAGGAACTTGGCTTGAGAGGCAGCAGCAAAACAGTGCCTCCACCCTGCTCCTGTTTGGAGAGCGTGAGGTGAGGTTGCTCAGTTGTGTCCGACTCTTTGCGACCCCATGGACTGTATGGAGTGGGTTGCCATGTCCTTCTCCAGGGGATCTTCCTGACCCAGGGATCGAACCTGGGTCTCCTGCATTGCAGGCAGATGCTCTACTGTCTGAGCCACCAGGGAAGCCCCTGGTTTGGAGAGGGTAGTCCCTTGCTAAATGCCTGGGCGGTTCCTAATTCTTAATCAGTCCCTCCAAGCTCAACTCCGACATTCCCGGTTCCTCTTTCCAGACCACACAGCACTTGGGAGCCTCTCCCTCTTAACTCCCGGACTCAGGTGATAGGATATAGACCTGAGCTGTGCCAATGTGATATTTGCGGCACTAGTGATAAAGAACCTACCTGCCAAGAGGCGGGGCTCAATCCCTGGGTTGAGAAGATCCCCTGGAGTAGGAAATGCAACCCACTCCAGTGTTCTTGCCTGGAGAATTCCATGGACAAGGGAGCCTGGCGGGCTATAGTCCATGGGGTCACAAAGGGTCGAACACAGCTGAAGCGACTCAGCACACAACACGTTAGCTGGTAACGCAACATTTCTGCCATTTCTCCCTAATTTGTCAAGGTTTATTCAGTGGGAAGTAATAAAGAGGTACATATCAGTGAAACAGCGCTCCATTCATAGCCTTTCTGGAAAAAAAAAAAAAGTCTAATCTGAAAAATGCAGCATACCTATTTTCTTTTTAAGACATTTGATCAGGTACAAAGAACCACTCCGAAATGGTTTGAGTTACCTGGAAATACCTTACCTTCCAAATCAGTTTCTCCTTCTAAACACTTCTCCCGAATCTCAGTTCCAGCAAAACTTGGCATCTTGCTTTGTTCTGCTGCTGCCCCAGGACAGAGAGCAGGCCATCCCCGCCACGCCACCCGGCTGTGAGAGCGGGCGCCTTGTGGGGTGCTCGGGGTCATCCGTCTTCCGCTTCCCTGGAACTCGTGAATGTGCGCTGACTGTAGGAGACGGCAGTGCACTTGCCTGCTAATTCATTAAGTTTTTTATTTTCTGTTTCATAAATTCTTGAGAAGTGAGACATATTTAAGATTTAAAATCTTAAAGATTTAATTTCAGAAGAGCATGAATGTTCAATACTAATCTCTTCAGAGTCCATGATTGCTTTGGCTGACATTTATCAGATTGGGCTTCCCAGGCAGCTCTGATAGTGAAGAATCTGCCTGCAATGCAGGAGACCTGGGTTCAATCCCTGGGTCAAGAAGATCCTCTGGAGAAGGGAATGGCCACCCGCTCCAGTATTCTTGCCAGGAGAACTCCATGGACAGAGGGACTCTGACGGCTACACAGTCCGTGGGGTCACGAAGAGTCGGACGCGACTGAGGAACTAACACTTTCACTTTATCAGATAGCTTGTATGTTTCAAGCCTGGTGTAAAAGGTTAAGGGAAGGTCTTGAACTGAGCCCTACATCTCTCAGGAACTGGACGGTTCTTCTTAAAGACCTGAGGTGCCCAGGTGCTGAGGAGGTGGCCACCGGCAGCTTGTTTACAGACACAGGGCGAGAGAGGAAGACTCCGGGGCGCTCTCGATCTCCCCGTCGTGCCACAGCCACTGCTGCTGGTGGTGTAGTCAGTAAGCCGGGTCCGACCCTCGTGACCCCACAGGCTGTAGCCCGCCAGGCTCCTCTGTCCTCGGGATTCTCCAGGCAAGAAGACTGGAGTAGATTGCCATTCCCTTCTCCCGGGTGGGTATCTTCCTGACCCAGGGATGAAACCCAGGTCTCCTGCCTTGCAGGCAGATTCTTTACTGTCTAAACCACCAGGGAAGCCATACCAAACCCATTAATAGTATCTAAATGGACTAAGTCTCATTCTTCTACTTCATTCTTGCCCCTTGATTTGAAATATTATGGCTCAAAGACAAAAAGCAAGTTTAGGTTCAAACATTTCAGGACCGAATGGGTAACTGGCCACTGATATTCTTAGGCTGACAATTCCTAAGTGCAAAATTGACAATTATGATAACCATACAGAACCGTGTGTGGTTCTGAAAGCTTAGACTGTTTTAAAAAGGAGTTTGTTTCCACCATCCACTTCATTTGGTCATTTAAAAAACCCCAAGCTCCTGCTGCGTACTGGGAAATGTGTTCAGCGGTGGAGAGGGAGCCACAGAGATGAGCAGCACGCGGGCCCTGTCCGCCTTAGGCTCAGCTCAAGCAGGTCGGGAGTGCCAGGAGGTATTTAAGTGCTGCCTGAGGGGAGTGAGCCTGTTCTCCTGTCCAAGTGCTGGGCTCCAAGGGGGGAGGGAGGCTGCAAGAGAAGGACCTTGTGGAATGGGTGACTTTTCCAGTGGATCCAAAATAATGAGTGTGGTTTAGTCGGGCACGCCCAACAAAGAGAGGCTTCAGGAAGGAGAAAGCGGGTGGCACCGTGATTGGAGAAGCACAGTGGCTTGCAAGCCGCCGGCGTGCAACGAGCCAGGCTGACACAGGGTCAGGTCAGCAGGAGCCTGCCAGGTGTGGGGACTTGGGGCCCTTCCTCAGCCAGACCGGAGCACTGGAGGGACTATCCAGAAGGGACTGACGTGGTCAAATTTGTTGTCTAGAAACCGTCTCTTGGCAGAGCTGTAAAGGAAGTTCTGAACAGAGGTGAGGGAGCCTGAGGCCGGGGAAACCTCGAGAGAAGCGCAGGGAGAGGCAAGTGCTCCACAGAGAAGCCTTTTCAGCACGAGGCGGGAACAGTGGTGCAAGGTTGAGGGGAGGACGGGGCAGGTGGCAGGGTCGGATTTACACCAGGAATGTATCGTGATGTGGTTACGAGGAAGACAAGGTTCTGTGAACCGCTTTGGTGTTGGAAGATGATGTCTTTGACTCTGGCAGAGCTGGGTTTGGGGTGCTTCCCATGGGAAATCCAGATGCAGGTGTCAAGGGTGACAACTCAGAGTTCCCCTCTGGAGAGATCGCGAGTTGTCCTATGTAGGTAGCAGCTCATTTATTTTCTGCTTCGATAATGGTGCCCAGTCTACATATAGTCCAAGGCAGTTTTTACTCAGCTGTATTTTTCCTTTGTTTAGTTTTCTTTTTTCTTGTTCTTCATCACAGTAGCAGCTCTTACTTTCTGAAAACTTCTGTTTTCAGAGTCAGTTCAGTTCAGTTGCTCAGTCGTGTCCGACTCTTTGCGACCCCATGAATCGCAGCACGCCAGGCCTCCCTGTCCATCACCATCTCCCGGAGTTCACTCAGACTCACGTCCATCGAGTCCGTGATGCCATCCAGCCATCTCATCCTCGGTCGTCCCCTTCTCCTCCCGCCCCCAATCCCTCCCAGCATCAGAGTCTTTTCCAATGAGTCAACTCTTCGCATGAGGTGACCAAAGTACTGGAGTTTCAGCTTTAGCATCATTCCTTCCAAAGAAATCCCAGGGCTGATCTCCTTCAGAATGGACTGGTTGGATCTCCTTGCAGTCCAAGGGACTCTCAAGAGTCTTCTCCAACACCACAGTTCAAAAGCATCGATTCTTCGGCGCTCAGCTTTCTTCACAGTCCAACTTTCACATCCATACATGACCACAGGAAAAACCATAGCCTTGACTAGGCGGACCTTAGTCGGCAAAGTAATGTCTCTGCTTTTGAATATACTATCCAGGTTGGTCATAACTTTTCTTCCAAGGAGTAAGCGTCTTTTAATTTCATGGCTGCAGTCACCATCTGCAGTGATTTTGGAGCCCAAAAAAATAAAGTCTGACACTGTTTCCACTGTTTCCCCATCTATTTCCCATGAAGTGATGGGACCGGATGCCATGATCTTCGTTTTCTGAATGTTGAGCTTTAAGCCAACTTTTTCGCTCTCCTCCTTCACTTTCATCAAGAGGCTTTTTAGCTCCTCCTCACTTTCTGCCATAAGGGTGGTGTCATCAGCATATCTGAGGTTATTGATATTTCTCCCGGCAATCTTGATTCCAGCTTGTGTTTCTTCCAGTCCAGCGTTTCTCATGATGTACTCTGCATATAAGTTAAATAAGCAGGGAGACAATATACAGCCTTGACGTACTCCTTTTCCTATTTGGAACCAGTCTGTTGTTCCATGTCCAGTTCTAACTGTTGCTTCCTGACCTGCATACAGATTTCTCAAGAGGCAGGTTAGGTGGTCTGGTATTCCCATCTCTTTCAGAATTTTCCACAGTTTATTGTGATCCACACAGTCAAAGGCTTTGGCATAGTCAATAAAGCAGAAATAGATGTTTTTCTGGAACTCTCTTGCTTTTTCCATGATCCAGCGGATGTTGGCAATTTGATCTCTGGTTCCTCTGCCTGTTCTAAAACCAGCTTGAACATCAGGGAGTTCACGGTTCACATATTGCTGAAGCCTGGCTTGGAGAATTTTGAGCATTACTTTACTAGCGTGTGAGATGAGTGCAATTGTGCGGTAGTTTGAGCATTCTTTGGCATTGCCTTTCTTTGGAATTGGAATGAAAACTGACCTTTTCCAGTCCTGTGGCCACTGCTGAGTTTTCCAAATTTGCTGGCATATTGAGTGCAGCACTTTCACAGCATCATCTTCCAGGATTTGAAACAGCTCAACGGGAATTCCATCACCTCCACTAGCTTTGTTCTTAGTGATGCTTTCTAAGGCCCACTTGACTTCACATTCCAAGATGTCTGGCTCTAGATTAGTGATCACATCCTCATGATTATCTGGGTCATGAAGATCTTTTCTGTACAGTTCTTCTGTGTATTCTTGCCACCTCTTCTTAATATCTTCTGCTTCTGTTAGGTCCATACCATTTCTATCCTTTATCGAGCCCATCTTTGCATGAAATGTTCCCTTGGTATCTCTAATTCTCTTGAAGAGATCTCTAGTCTTTCCCATTCTGTTGTTTTCCTCTATCTCTTTGCATTGATTGCTGAAGAAGGCTTTCTTATCTCTTCTTGCTATTCTTTGAAACTCTGCATTCAGATGCTTATATCTTTTCTTTTCTCCTTTGCTTTTCGCCTGTCTTCTTTTCAGTGCTATTTGTAAGGCTTCTCCAGACAGCCATTTTGCTTTTTTTGTTGTTTTCAGAGTAGGGAACCCAAAAATGCCTTTTACTTCATCAGCAGTCTCTAAAACATTTAAATATTTCATGTAACTTTTCCACCGAATTGTTAGAATCTGCAGTTGTTAGAACATGTGCTTTGGTAGTTTTATTTTAATACTTTACCACTGCTCTGGTTACCATACCAGACTTCAAAAAATTCCTGGGATAGTCATTAAAACCAAATATTTTAGTTATTCTTATCAGTCCATTTAGTAAGTATACCGGAAATAGAATATTCTTCTCAAACCAGTAATTTCCTTTTTTTAAAGCCCACTTAGATTTCCTAAAACTCCCCCATCTCCCCATATCTTTCATGTGAGTCCATCCCTGCCTGCCCCCCCAACACGCACAGCAATCCATAAAGTCATTTTAATTAATATTTGCTAAGTCGCTTCAGTCATGTCCGATTCTTTGCGACCCTGTGGACCATAGTGCGCCAAGAGGCTCCTCTGTTCATGGGATTCTCCAGGTGAGAATACTGGCGTGAGTTGCCATTTCCTTCTCCAAGGAATCTTCCCCACCCAGGGATTGAACTTGGGCCTCCTGGATTACAGACAGCTTCTTTACCGACTGAGCCAAATGGACTGTCACAAATCCCAAGTGATTGGGCAGCTATTTGTTTCCACCTTTACCATTGAAATGGTAGTATAGGTGCCATTGACCAGTCTCGTTGACACTGACTCATTTGGGAGAAAGAACCACTTCTCTCCAGCTTGGCCAGAAGGGAGTCTTTTCTCTGGCATCCTCCTCTGCTCTATTTAATTCTCATTTTTTCAACTTTCCTTAGCTGTTTTGATTTTTGTGTGCATCTGAGTGAAACATGTAATGGATTATTCATTTGTTCAGTGTAGGATTTTTCATCAAAAGCAGTTTGCAGCACCATAAATAAACGGAATAGTATTTGAAATGAGAAAAAAAATCATGTCTCCATGTTAAGGGACTAAGACTTTTTATGCCTTTTTAAAAATTAAATGAAAATCAAGATCAAGTTATAAATCCTTGAAGAAACAGGGGTTTATAATTGAAATTCCAGCAGACTGTTTGCCAGAAAGTGTGAATAAATGGTTGTACTTTAGTTGTGCATTTTTGATGACTGTTTTTAACTAGACAGTATCAGAGGTGCCTATTGTTCTGTTCTAACCCTGAAATACTAAGCTATTTATCTTTGGGGGTCAGGATGGGGAACTGGGCAGCTTTTGAAAAATCTAGAAATAATTCTTTCTAAAACATTTTTAACATGAAATAGATTTGAACTAATAAGCCTTTTTATTTCTTTTTAATATTTTCAGATAGCAAAATTACTCAGTGGGAAGACCCAAGACTGCAGAACCCAGCTATTACTGGTCCGGTCAGTATTCTAAAGTTCTGACTGTCTTCAGTATAATATTTTGGTTGCATCTAAGCACATATTTCTTGTATATTCCTGCCTCCCTTGGTACCAAGGGCCTGACTGGTGTCCTTGAGAAATTTAACATCACTCCTGTCTCCTCCTTCCTGGAATTTCTGGGTGAGACATTGATTGTTGCATTTGCCTGTTCATAGAGCTTTAAATGTAAAGGAAGGGAACATGAGTTACTAGTGGTAACAAAACTAAGCATTCTCTTTTGTGTTTTATAAGAGGGTAGATTAAAATACAACAACCAAAATGTCCTCCCTTCCTTTTTATATGAAGCAAAACCTGGTCCTGGATTTGTAGAGTTTTGACATTTCTTGAGGCCACAGGTAGTATATGTATGCTAACAAATTTAAACTGGATTCTGAATCTCTTCCGGCTCTAAAAATCTGCAGAGGTTTGGGTGAGATTGTAGTTGAGCTCCAGAGCTGGTAGAGTTAAGAATCCTTATCTCTGCTGACCCACTAATAATTCCCTCATGTATGTTCATCAGGCAGATAGTCTGCCTGTCACTCAGCAGTTAAAAAGTACCTGGTTTCAGACACCTGGGCGGAGTCTGGAATAGGCCACAATGATCACAGGGAATGCACCAGTCTTGTCAGTGGTTACATAAGTACAAGGAGAGACTCTTGAAACTGTAGGAACCGTGCGGAAATCAGCAGAAGATTACAAACTGCGGAACCTTTTAAAAACTAGAGGAGCTAAAGGAAGTAAAGTTTGTTACATTGAGTGCTGAGCTAAGAGACCAATAGGTACATTTCAAATATCAGTTTTGGGGACGTCACTGGTGGCCCATTGTTTAAGGGTTCGCCTTCAGTACGGAGGCTGCAGGGTCAGCCCGTGATTGGGGAGCTGAGATCCCACGTGGCTTCGAGACCAAACAACCAAAACATAGAACAAATTCAATAAAAACTTTTTAAATGGTCTACATCAAAAAAATCTTTTTAATACTAATTTTGTGACTTTAATCTGATTCAGTTCAAATCATGTTTTGAATTCTATGCCCGTTTGAAAACTTGGATGATAATACAGAGCAGATGCACCTTGATGCCTGACTTCCCTTTAGCTACTTGTTGGATTTGTTCAGCTGCTTTGCTGCTGGTTAATACAAAATGCCTAATAATACCTGTGTCAAAACAGACATCAGCTAGTCTTCATGTAGTTTAACAAACACCTGCCTTACTGCCATGGGTTCCTTTTGATATACTCACAGTCACAATAAGTCAGAGTAGTATTTTCCCTTCTCCATCATGAGAAAGAAGGAAAATTCAAGAAACGATGCTATTTTTCAAGCAGCAGAGGACTTTTGAATAATTCTAAAGCCTTTTCAAGTATCTTATCAATTACTGATCATCTGTCTTCATGCAGCTTTGTTAGTTCTTATTCATTACTATTGGAAATTATTTAGCATCATAAATCCAGGTAGATTTACTGTGAGGGAAGATCTTTGTTTCTTTATTTTCTAATAAAAGAGGTTTGTTTACTCTTTTATTATAGGTAGTGGTATATCTCTCAGTGAGAGCATGTGTATTTGGGTAATCCTCAACTTAGTGTAGATAAGTGATTTTTGTTTTAATTTGGTTCTAAATTTTTGGGACTCTCCACAATGATTTATTTTTGTCCTTAGCTTATAAATTATTTAGAATTTTTAGAATATAAATTATTTAGCTTATAAATAATTTAGAGTTTGGGACGGTTTTTACCTCCTCCTTACTAATTATGGTCAGAGAATATTGGCCATGGGATATTGTTAGATATCTGAAACTTCTTTGGAGGTGTGACCATTTTTTGTTACTGCTCTTTTTGTCTTTGAAAAGAACGTATATTCTGTCCTTACGGGGTATAGAATTCTTTATATGCCTGTTAGATCAAGTCTGTGGTGCTCGAAGGATCCATTTCCATCATGACTTTTCCCTGGCTTTTCAAGTGTAACCGAGTCCGTTGGGTGAGAATCTCTGACGACTGTGGCTTTGTGAGTCGCTGTGCTCACTCTGCTTCACTAGTATTTGCTTAATGTATCTTTTCTGTCTCTTTTTACTTTCTGCTGGACTGAAAGAGTAGTCTATTTTCTCTCATTTTCTATACTTGGAAGTTGTATTCTCTATTTCTGTTCTTTTGGTGTTCATATTAATACTTTTAACCAACATACTTAATGTCAAAATTAATCACCTGCTCTCTCTCTTCCCGGATAATATACAACTCTGGGGAACTTTTGTGCTGTTCTCCTAAAAAGAAATGATGCAAATGAACTTACTTACAAAACAAAAACAGACTCACAGACTTAGCGAACAAACTTAATGTTGCCCAGGGGAAGATATAGTTAGGGAGTTTGGAATGGACATATGCACACTGCTGTATTTAAAGTGGATAACCAGCTCGGACCTACTGTATAACACAGGGAACTCTGCTCAGTGTTCTGTGGCAGACTGGAGTTTGGGGGGAAACGGATACTTGTATATGTATGCCTGAGTCCCTGTGCTATTCACCTGAAACTATGAAAGCATTGTTAATCAGCTACACCTTAATATAAAATAAAAAACGTTTAAAGTGCTGTTCTTCTCAGTCCCACTTTCCACTGTTCAAAGGAATTTTAAAACTCCTTTATCTTTAAACTTGCCAAATGAAAGTGAGAGTCACTCAGTCGTGTCCGACTCTTTGCGACCGCATGGACTATACAATCCATGGAATTCTCCAGGCCAGAACACTGGAGTGGGTAGCTGTTCTCTTCTCCAGGGGATCTTCCCAACCCAGGGATCGAACCCAGGTCTCCCCCATTGCAGGCGGATTCTTTACCAGCTGAGCCACCAGGGAAGCACCAAAAACTTGTCAAATAATCGTCAGCATTTTCTTTTTTTTTTTAATTGTCAATGTTTGCTTNACCCAGGGATCGAACCCAGGTCTCCCCCATTGCAGGCGGATTCTTTACCAGCTGAGCCACCAGGGAAGCACCAAAAACTTGTCAAATAATCGTCAGCATTTTCTTTTTTTTTTTAATTGTCAATGTTTGCTTAATTTACTTACGTGTAATCAAATTTCTTTGCCTACCCTTGGTTCTTGCATTTACTTTTTTCCAGGTTTTCTCCTTAATGAAGTTTAACCTCTAGTTCATGATTCTAAAACCATAGCCTATAGATCAGCAGAGTCAGAACCATTCAGAAACTTATTAGAAATGTCCTAACCCAGACCTGCGGAAAGTCGGCAGCTTCGTCTGTGTTTTAACACCATCCCCACCAAGGATTCTGATGCCCGCCCAAGTCTGAGAACCTCTGCTCTGTCAGCAATTTCAGTGAGAGGGTGAGAGAGAAGGCGCTTACCTACCTGTCTGTCAAATGATAGTTTAGCTGACTATAGAATTCTTGCTCAACAATTACTTTCCTTCAGTACTTTGAAGTTGTTTTTCTCTTCCAGCCTCCATAACTGATGATGAGAAGTTTGTTGTCAATCTGATTGTCATTTTTTGATAAGTAAATCTCTCTTTTCTCCAGTGATTTTTAATTTTTCTCTGTCTTTAACTTTCTACAATTTTGCTATCATGAATGTAAGTGTAGGTTTCTTTTTATTTGTTCTACTTTGGACTTATCATGACACTTCCTCTTGGGGATTGCATCTTTCCTTTATCTGGGAAAGTTCCCCACAGTTATTCCTTTGCACATTGTACCTGTTCCATTTTTATTATCTGTATCAGTAACTCATACTAGGTATTTGATTCAATTTCATATTCTGTCTTATTTCTGAGCTTGTCTGTCTTCTCTCTGTCTTCTGAGCCATATTGTGGGCTCAGCTCTCCCAGTTAATTACCTTTTAAGCTTTTTATCATCTACTCTGTATCACTTCATTGTGTCTATTATTTCAGTGACTGGGTTTAATTGCTCAAAGTTCTCTTTGCTCTTTTAAAATTTGCTTGGCCTTTTTAGTTACTGTTGTTCTGTCCTGTTCTTGACTTTTATTCGTTTTTCTACCCATACTTGCAGCTTTTATATCTATTGTCATCTCTGGTCTTAGTGGCATTAGATCTCCCACTCGCCATGTCTGTGAACTCTCGTCAGTAGCAGGTGATGGTCTAGCTCAGCATATAATTCTTTGTTTTTAAATACATATGTACTCATTTTTTTTTTTACCTTATGGGTCTTTCATGTGTCCTGAACTGTACTTACTGTGAATGGTTTAGTTTATATTTATGCACCCTTAGTTACTGTAACTGTGGGCCTCATACTCGCTCTGGTGTATAGGCTTGGAGTCTGAGTTTATTAGAGGTCTGGGTTTGTTTATTAGTTTTCTCCCAGTTATGATCCTGGATGGAAGGGAAGCTTCCTTGAAACTTCCCCAGGCCTGTGGGTAGAATTTTCTGTATGCTTCTCAGATGAGGGTCTTGTGCAGGTGCAGGGAGCCGTGTTCTGATCCCCTGGGTCATACAGACTGTAGGCCATGTTCCGTGTCCCCACACTCAAGCCCAAGCGCCAAGGCTGAGTCCAAACCCCAGTTCCCTAATTTTGAGTCTTTCTGCCTATCTGGTACCTAGAGTTTCTCTCTTTTTCCCAAGTTTTAAAGTCTCCATACTGGGGGAGAGGGGCCCTTCTGTGACATTACTGTGATTCAGTATGCTCTTGGTATGCCAAGCGTCACCATTAAAGGCCCTGGAGACGTGAAATGCCGTTCATACTTGCTTCTCTTAAGAACGCTATCTCATGCTTGTGTAACGCTTTGTACCTGTTCAAGGACTTTATATAACCAACTGCTGTGAAACTCACAGCAATCCCCTCAGGATGGTAGGGAAGAAGCTGTGAAACTCACAGCAATCCCCTCAGGATGGTAGGGAAGAAGCTGTGACTCTCAGTTTTTCAGAAGCTTCTTGTGTGGCTGAAAGTTAGAGTTTGTGTCAGCATCCAGGCCGGAGCCTCAGCTCTCCTGGCCCTGCCGACGTCTCTGTGTGAGGCCCGAGCCCTTCTCTGCCAGGAGCTCCAGTGTCAGCAGTGGACAACGATGGCAGGCAAATACTGAGAACCCACTTACACAGTGTCAGATCTTCATTTTCTTCTAAAAAGAAAGCTTATTTAATAGAGGGCAGCTTTAATCAACAGATAGCTTCATTTTTTAAATAGGTTTATTTAAAAGTTATGTTGTGGATAAGAAAATAAGATGCCAGATTTTCACGAGAGAATAAATAATTTGGCCTATCCGATACAAGAAATGTAATTCTCTTCAGAGGCTGCAGTTAATGGATGTCTCTATCCTGGTACGTTGTTGGAATCTTTTTAGGAGAAGGATATAAAAAGCCATTATAAGAACGACCCCTAGAGAGAAAATACGAGTATTAGAGGAGGAGGAGGATTTCTTAGCTTTCATGCATCATCTCCTCAGAAGAAGAATGGCCAGAAATATCTCAGCACTGATTTCCACCCACGGCTAGTCAGCAGCTAGCAGATTATAAACCAGACAGGGGCGAGTAGCATGGGCTGGGGGCTACGCTTTGAAACACATGCCTGGGGAAACTTGTCGTTGAAGACTGTCGGACTTACACACACAGTAATGAACGTTCAAGCCTTTTTTCAGTGTTTTCAGATGAGGAAACAAAACATAATTACTGGGAATGACATACTGGGGGAAGTGGAAGAGCCTTAAAATTTGACTAGTCAAGTCCATCCACTTCACTGAGCAAGCATTCGCGAGTAGAGAGGTCATCTGACAGAGCTAGCTGGCAGGGAGTCTGTCCTACCAATCTGGGCTTCTGCAGCTGGTCTGAAACCATAGAAGGAAATCATTTTTTTTTTCGGCTTAATTTTCTTCTGTCACAGGTAATCACACCTGAGAACCTCAGACAAATGCTTCTCCTTTCTGACTCTTCGCTTTCTTCTCACTGCTCCTGACATGGCTTGTTCCCTCCTGCCTCTCTCCTTTCTGCTCAGGTCTCTTTCCCAGAGCCGCCTTCCCCAACCATCTCATATCAGAGGAATTCTGTCATTTTCCTGCCTTGCATTTACTTAGCTATTCATTTAGTTTTTATTGCCCGTTGCTCACAGTAGCTTCTAAAAAAAGCTACAGAGCAAAAAGCATGATAATGTCGTTATTGGCTTATGTCAGACCATTGTATCCATTTCCTTATGTTGGTGGCTGTCCAGATGGTAATAAAATCTCTACCTTTTCTGGAATCAAAATTCATACATTATTTCATCAGACTGAACACCGTCTGAAATAAATACGGTATATAGTCAAGTCTGATGTTCAGTGGAGAAGCAAAGACTGGCGTGAAAACTGAAAATGAGGAACAAACCGTAGGTGGTATAGATTGTCTTTTTTTTGCTAATTGAAGTATGGTTGATCTGCAGTATTATGCCAGTCTCCACCGTGCAGCAGTGACTCAGTTATACGCGCACTAAGTGTATGTATAAACATGTATATATAGTTACATATATAAACTATGTATGACTTATACGAGGATATTGAATAGAGTTCCCGTGCTTGTTGTGTGTAGTTTCTAGGCCTAACAGTTTGCATCTCCCGACCCCGACCTCCAGTCCGTCTCTCTGCCTCTCCCCCTCGGTAGCCAGTTGTCTTCAAAATGCTCTGAAGACACATAAATGTAATGTCTTTTGCTCTTGAATCACAAGGCAGGATACTGGCACGATCATGGTTTTCTGTGGCAGCAGCCACTTATTTCTGTTTTGGCCTAGTTATTGCCTGTGAGGTCATGTCTTTAGGCAGTACAAAGGAAAGAAGCTCTCGTTCTTCATTTTTGCTCTTTCTGGTCAGGAATAAGCGTGGCCAAGGCATAAGGTTTGGAGTCTGGAAACCCTTTGCAAAAGGTCAGTATATTTCATTAATGCAGCCCGAAATGATACCAGCAGAAGTATTCTTGCCCAGACTCGCACTCTGCTCCAGAAAGCAATGAGTTGTTCTGAGTGTAGGGCTGTCCAGTTTTGTCTGTGTGTGTGTAAAAGCCAATCCTTTCTGCTTCAGAACAAGAATTGCAAGCCTTTGCAACAGCTTAAAGTCAGGGCTCTCAGATACTGTAAGCTACCTGACAACATAACAAGTAGGGAATATTTGAATGACAATATAAAAATGTTACTGCTGTACCTGAAGAGATCCCAGAATGAATAACGTTAGCTCAGTTACTGAGCTTACTTCTGTGTATCATCCCTCTGCTCCATAGATACTGCCTTCCAGATTTAAAGAGATCCTTGCCCACGACCACTAAATAATCAGCTCCTAAAATAAGGACATTTCCAGCATGCTATCTACTCAGTTTTTTATTCCTTGACAAGAAAATCAGTTTACTTGCCTTTCTGCTGTTAACTTTTTCTCCCAAAAATTGTTAAAGCACAGTTAGTCTTTTCTGAATGACAGTGCAGCTCATTTGGAGTTGTGTGTTAAAATATATGGTAGCCAATAACGTATCTAAACTACAATCCATAAAAAGATTACAATGCACCTTGATGCACATTCAGACAAAAGTCACATGGAAAGTCTATTTATTTAGTTCATGTATAATATCTCTCGGACTTGGGGTTGCTCCTCCCGGCTGCCGCCTCTGACCTTGGGCATGAGTTAGGGTTAGGGTAATCATGATGATGTGATCACTCACCTAGAGCCAGACATCCTGGAATATGAAGTCAAGTGGGCCTTAGAAAGCATCACTACGAACAAAGCTAGTGGAGGTGATGGAATTCCAGTGGAGCTATTTCAAATCCTGAAAGATGATGCTGTGAAAGTGCTGCACTCAATATGCCAGCAAATTTGGAAAACTCAGCAGTGGCCACAGGACTGGAAAAGGTCAGTTTTCATTCCAATCCCAAAGAAAGGCAATGCCAAAGAATGCTCAAACTACTGCACAATTGCATCATCTCACACGCTAGTAAAGTAATGCTCAAAATTCTCCAAGCCAGGCTTCAGCAATACGTGAATCGTGAACTTCCAGATGTTCAAGCTGGTTTTAGAACAGGCAGAGGAACCAGAGATCAAATTGCCAACATCCGCTGGATCATGGAAAAAGCAAGAGAGTTCCAGAAAAACATCTATTTCTACTTTATTGACTATGCCAAAGCCTTTGACTGTGTGGATCACAATAAACTGTGGAAAATTCTGAAAGAGATGGGAATACCAAACCACCTGACCTGCCTCTTGAGAAACCTATACGCAGGTCAGGAAGCAACAGTTAGAACTGGACATGGAACAACAGACTGGTTCCAAATAGAAAAAGGACTACATCAAGGCTGTATATTGTCACCCTGCTTATTTAACTTATATGCAGAGTACATCATGAGAAACACTGGGCTGGAAGAAGCACAAGCTGGAATCAGGATTGCTGGGAGAAATATCAATCACCTCAGATATGCAGATGACACCACCGTTATGGCAGAAAGCGAAGAGGGACTCAAAAGCCTCTTGATGAAAGTGAAAGAGGAGAGTAAACAAGTCGGCTTAAAGCTCAACATTCAGAAAACGAAGATCATGGCATCCGGTCCCATCACTTCATGGGAAATAGATGGGGAAACAGTGGAAACAGTGTCAGACTTTATTTTGGGGGGCTCCAATATCACTGCAGATGGTGATTGCAGCCATGAAATTAAAAGACACTCCTTGGAAGGAAGTTAGGACCAACCTAGATAGCATATTCAAAAGCAGAGACATTACTTTGCCAACAAAGGTCTATTTAGTCAAGGCTATGGTTTTTCCAGTGGTCATGTATGGATGTGAGAGTTGGACTGTGAAGAAAGCTGAGCACCGAACAATTGATGCTTTTGAATTGTGGTGTTGGAGAAGACTCTTGAGAGTTCCTTGGACTGCAAGGAGATCCAACCAGCCTATCCTAAAATAAATCAGTCCTGGGTTTTCTTTGGAAGGACTGATACTAAAGCTGAAACTCCAGTACTTTGGCCACCTCATGCAAAGAGTTGACTCATTGGAAAAGACCCTGATGCTGGGAGGGATTGGGGGCAGGAGGAGAAGGGGACGACAGAAGATGAGATGGCTGGATGGCATCACCGACTCGATGGACGTGAGTCTGAGTGAACTCCGGGAGATGGTGATGGACAGGGAGGCCTGGCGTGCTGTGATTCATGGGGTCGCAGAGAGTCGGACATGACTGAATGACTGAACTGAACTGATAATATCTCTAAGTGATTTCTTGAACATCCGTATTGTTTTCAGGGATGAAAGCCTCATTCAGTACTGAATAATCTTAATCATTTCTAGAACTTCCCATATGGTGTGTAGACATTATGTAAATTTCAGTGATTATATGAAGAGTGACAATTTTAAGGTTCATGATGCATGAAATTTTCTGAATGTTGGCTTTGCGTACATAAAATTTCAACTGTATTGTTCATATTGTCTATATTTATACATTTATCTTCCAGGCTGTTCCTTACTCCAGAGAATTTAAGCAGAAATATGACTACTTTAGAAAGAAATTAAAGAAACCTGTGAGTACATGTCTTCCAAAAATGCTGCCTCAGTCATTTGTAAGTTACCAAAATTACTTCAGTGAGAGCTTGTTGCTTACTTTTATGTCTGTACCAAAAATGCTACTTTCCTTTTTTCACTGCGCTTTAATCCACCTGGATCTCCGATCTGAATTTTCTTTTTAATAGAAATGTTAAGTAAATATTAACTTAGTATTATTGGACTGGCCAAAAAGTTCCTTTGGGTGTTTCTATATCATCTTTCAGAAAAACATTTTGGCCAACTCAAAACATTAAATCACCTGAAGGTAATTTCTTATGTAATACATAAAAAGATAGAAATGATTTTATGATATATACGATAATTCAGGACCAAGTGAAAAAATTTGGAGAAGCCTGTGCAGTTGTTTACGGTTACCCTAATTAATAAAACCTTGGTCCTCATTATAAAAATGTTCAAGTCTGTCCCTTTAAATTCCAGTATGTACAACATAAATATAATTTATAATATTCTGGCATGTTAAGACCAAATGTCATTTTCAGAGTAAAAATTCTCACTGGGAAACCCATTAAGATTCTGGCAAAAGCAAGAAATCTTATAAGGCTTCCTGCAGGCAATGTTTTAAGTTACAGTGTTATACTTTCTACCGACACATCTCCCCAGGTCCTTTAACACTGCGTCTTCTGTTTCACTTTGGTTTCACCTGTCTGGCAAGGATTCTCCCAGTCTTCTCAGTTCGTGCCTTCTCTCTTTGTGGGGGGTTTTCACACAGGTCACTGTTGACTGGCTTCCGCTCACTGGGAAAAGGGGTGTGTCTCCAAAGTATTGGAGTTTCAGCTTTAGTATCAGTCCTTCCAAAGAACACCCAGGACTGATTTCCTTTAGGATAGGCTGGTTGGCTCTCCTTGCAGTCCAAGGGACTCTCAGATCTCCCCATCTGCCAGTGCTTCCCGCCCGCCTCCCCCAGCCCACTCCACTCCCTCAGTTATGCCCTCTCCCCACCTCTGTTGTGGGTGAGAGACTGGGGATGCAGAGATGCCTGGAACCCAGCCTCTGCCTCGGGGAGCTCCCACTAAGGGTTTTGTTCTCTTGTCCATCACCCCAAATCAAGGAGCTCCTGGGTAACTCCATTTCAGAATGACTGAGATTTGAACCTGTGGAATTCCCGTGTTTCTTTGTGAGTCNGCTTCCCGCCCGCCTCCCCCAGCCCACTCCACTCCCTCAGTTATGCCCTCTCCCCACCTCTGTTGTGGGTGAGAGACTGGGGATGCAGAGATGCCTGGAACCCAGCCTCTGCCTCAGGGAGCTCCCACTAAGGGTTTTGTTCTCTTGTCCATCACCCCAAATCAAGGAGCTCCTGGGTAACTCCATTTCAGAATGACTGAGATTTGAACCTGTGGAATTCCCGTGTTTCTTTGTGAGTCGCCTGCGTTTCTTCTGAGGATAAGTGATGACTCTGAGGGTCCCACCCTGTCTCCCCCTGTAGCACTTATACTGTACGGTCCCTTCTGCCTGGAAACCGACTCTGCAAATCCATTGTCATAACAGAGCCGACCCTGGGCCTGTTTCGCCAGGAAGCAGTTATTCACAACTTCAGTCAAGTGCCTTTTAATTTTCACATTTATCATTAAATAGCTGTGCCCTTTGGCCTGATCATCAGAGTCTGCCCACCCCGACCCTGGCAATAGCATTAGCTTCTAAGCTTCATGGACCCACACCTGCAGCCGGGGCCTCTACCAGGGCTCAGAGTCATCCCAGCCTGGCTAGGTGGGGATTGTCTATGGGTTTAATCGTCTGGACTGACGTCCCTTTTTTTGACCGAAACAATACAGAGAGCTGACCGTGTTTCAGTTGTCAGTGGGTGGATAAGGGCCCCTCAGTTGCTCATAAAAGCAGGACAGGATGATTTGTCTCTACTCAGCGTAGTTTCTTCCGCAGCACGTGTTGCTGACTCAGTGGATGACAGCTGCTCGTGGGTGCTGTGTGCCTCCTCCTGGCGCAGCGAGGCTTTCTGTCTGTGCAGAGCCCCCGTCGTAGCCATTCGTCACTGTTGTTCACTCGAAGGCTGCCACCATCTCTGCTCTTTGTTGCCTTTCGGTTAGGGAGTCAGGTGTGTCTTCACTCTTTGACTGTGTGTCAGGTTTTTTTTTTTTTTTCCTTTAATTTAGGCGGATATTCCAAATAGGTTTGAAATGAAACTTCACAGAAATAACATATTTGAAGAGTCATATAGGAGAATAATGTCTGTGAAAAGACCAGATGTCCTGAAAGCCAGGCTGTGGATTGAGTTTGAATCGGAGAAAGGTCTGGACTACGGGGGCGTGGCCAGAGAGTGGTTCTTCCTCCTGTCCAAGGAGATGTTCAACCCTTACTACGGCCTCTTCGAGTACTCGGCAACGTAAGTGTCTGGAGTGCATTCAGAATGTGTCCCCCACTGAGACGGGCTTATTCCTCAGAATAAATAAGAGAGATGAGATGATAAGAGAGTGGGCTTCCCTGGTAGCTTAGCTGGTAAAGGATCCGCCTGCAATGCAGGAGAACCTGGTTTGATTCCTGGGTCAGGAAAATCCTCTGGAGATGGAATAGGCTACCCACTCCAGTATTTTGGGGCTTCCCTGGTGGCTCAGACAGTAAAGAATATGCCTGCAATGCGGGAGACCTGGCTTCAATCCCTTGGTTGGGAAGATCCCTTGCAGGAGGGCATGGCAACCCACTCCAGTATTCTTGCCTGGAGAATCCTCATGAACAGAGGAGCCTGGTGGGCTGCCGTTCATGGGGTTGTGAAGACTCAGATATAACTGAGCAACAAAGCACACAATGAGAGAGTAAGCCGCTCGCTCATTTGAGGNGAGGGCATGGCAACCCACTCCAGTATTCTTGCCTGGAGAATCCTCATGAACAGAGGAGCCTGGTGGGCTGCCGTTCATGGGGTTGTGAAGACTCAGATATAACTGAGCAACAAAGCACACAATGAGAGAGTAAGCCGCTCGCTCATTTGAGGTGAATTAGCACTGCTGACCTCAGCCCTTCCCACCCTCCTCCCCGGACATCTAGAGCAGAATCTGACTCCACACGGTGAAATAAAGTACACTGTGAACACCTAAAAATAATTCTTCCCTTGTCTGTTGGGTTCATGTAATTTAAATTTAAAATGTATTGGGTACTTATCATAAGGAAAAGCACTTTGCTTTTGTTATGTTAATTCAGGGGAATTTGTCACTGTCAGAATTCAGAAGGTCATTGTCTCATGAACAGGAATAGTTTCTGACATTCTACTACTTAAAGGAATATTGCGGATCCGTCCTTAAGGATCTAGAGGACTGTCCTGGACCTGCGAGGCGAGGCCCCGCCTTCCCCTTGCATTAGGTTTTCACCACTGCAGGGCGTGAAGACTGAGGCTCTCTCAGGAATCAAGCCGTGGCTGCGTGCAAGGCCACCCATCTCGTTCTTCAGGCTGTGGCTTCTCCAAAGCCCCAGGCTGGGCCCACTCCCTCAGGAGGAGAGTTGTCGACCTTAAGAAGCAGCCGTGCTCTTTGCGGCCAAGGCTTCTCCCACGCCTTCCCCCTGGTGCCAGTCTCCCGAGGGCTGCTGGGAAAGAGCAGCCTCGAGATTCTCAGCACTCTGACAAGAATTTCCCATTTTGTAAAACTGATAAAAGCCGTGAAAAAGAGGGTCAGAGGCCACACCCACAACTCACCCACATCCCAAAGTGGCCTCCAGAGGAGTCTGGCCGCAGAGCCTGTGAAAACCACCGACCCTCTTCCTTACATAAGCACTCATATGGCTGGGAGTCCCTGTCTGGCCCCTGTGGTCTGTGGTGTTTCTCAGCTTCCAAAGGTACTTGGCCGAACTATATGAAACTATATGAACTATATGAAACTTTTGCCAGTCAGCACAGTCAGATATCCGCAGTTCCTTAGGTTTACCTTAACAGGGCATGCGCACCAGCTCCAGTGGATCTCCATCCTTGGTCCTGGAAAGAGGCTGACCGCTAAAGAAACCCTGTTCTCTAGCTTTTACGCCTTGTCTGTCAGGCACAGGATGTTACAGGTACACTGTGAAAGCCTGCTGACAGGCAGAAACAGAAGATCCAGATGCTTGTGTTTCTTTTGCTGTTCTCTTGCTAAGTCGTGTCCAGCTCCTTGCAGCCTCATGGACAGGCTCCCCTGTCCTTCACCATCTCCTGGAGTTTGCTCAGACTCCTGCCTGGTGATGCTGTCTTAACTGCCTCATCCTCTGTCGCTCCCTGCTTTTGGCTTCAGTCTTTTCCGCCATCAGTCTTTCCCACTCAGGTGGCTCTTTGCATCAGGTGGCCAAAGTATTGGAGCATCAGTCCTTCCAGTGACTATTCAGGTTTGATTTCCTTTAGGACTTACTGATTTGATTACATTTCTTTTTTCTCTCCCCCTCCCCAAAAGGGACAACTACACACTTCAGATCAATCCCAATTCAGGCCTCTGTAATGAAGATCATTTGTCCTATTTCACTTTCATTGGAAGAGTTGCTGGGCTGGCAGTATTTCACGGGAAGCTTCTAGATGGTGAGTTATTTTTAAAAGTGTTGAAGGCAATTAGACACTGTTCTCTGTGGTCTATCATGAGGTGTCTTACATCATAGATTTTAAGCAGAAGCGCCTCACTGGTTCTCTATAAATCAGTGGATTCTTTTCTTAATGCTTTGCCCAAAACGAAGGTGCTTCCTAAGACCGTGACTGCCCTTGGAGGCAGAGCAAACACGCAGCATGTCAGTGTCGGCCCCCTCGCCCCGTCTGGGGCCTCACCTTCTTCCCTCCCCAAACACCGGCGGGGTTTGAGCCTCGTCTTAGGGCTGCACTGAGCCCGAGGGGGCAGGAGCTGCTGCCGGGGGTGGGTGCCTGGGGAGACCTGGGGCGGGCTGAGGATGGGGGTTGAAGGTGGAGGGGGGACCGAGGTTCCCACGTCCTGTTGAGAGGTGTGTGGCGCAGGCCGGCCTAGCGGGTGTCCGGGGGCCCCTGCGGCACCAGCGGGGGTGTTCCTCACCGCCGTTGCCCCGCTCAGGCCCCACACCTGGGAAGGCCACACAGCCTCCTCCACGGTCTCCCGCGCTCCCTCTTCACCCCGTCCTCCTCTCCCCACCTCGGCCCCAGCGATGACACACGCAGACGGGATTCCCTCCTGGCGTGTCGGTGACCCCTGGCCCCTGGGCAGGAGCCCAGACTCTGCAGCGCCTAGTGGGAGCGCTGTGTCCACTGCCCAGGCCCTCCCTGGCCTGCTGGCCGGGCCCCCTGTGCCGCTGTCCCGGCAAGCCCCCGCCTTGTCCCCCACCGGGAGTGCACACGCCCCGTTTGCGCTGCAGGTTCCTGCCTGTGCTTGAAGCTCATCGGTCATCTCGCAGCAGCCTTTCTGGCCTCCGCTCTCTGCTGGGCCATCCCTGATAGTGTAACTGCCCTGCTTCCCCGTCCGCTCCCCACCCCTGTGCACACCAGGCCCGTGTCTGGCTGCAGAGAGCCCTCGATTGTTCTACCCTGGTCTCTCATTCACATGAAAGCGGGTTAGTTTCTAGTTCGTGCCCTGAGGCACAGCATCATCAAAGATTGGAAACTAACCCAGTTTTCCCCACGCTTTAGGTTTCTTCATTCGACCGTTTTATAAAATGATGCTGGGAAAGCAGATAACTCTGAATGACATGGAGTCTGTGGTGAGTAAACGCGGGTTACTCCAGTGACATCACGAGCCGCTTGTGCTTTATAGAAGGAAGTTGAAGCCATGTGGTAGTCAGGGCGATTTTTACGGGCACCCTCATTCAGTATGAGCACCAGGGAGCCTTTAGTTGTTCAAGAGGTTAATCGATGTCTGTAACTTTTTAAACGAGCAAATTGTTGTTCACATTTCCTAGAGTCATGGTATTTGCGGTGGACACACCCACAACTCAATTACCTCTGCTTACCCAGGGCTAGGTGGACCAAATTGAACCCAAGGGTCATCTAGAAACCTCATCATTGCCCGTCCCATATTTTCCATTGAAATTGCTAATACTGAACAGGTTACAGACTCGTCTGTCATCCCTTTGATTTCCAACCTAAAAAAATGGCAGGGGACCAGGCTGAACAGTAAATAGGGAAGAATATTTAAAGTCATCCTAAACATGGGTAAGTGACCACTACATTGTAGGAGAAGAATGAAAAATTAGACAGTAATTGCTGACTTTTGATTTGGGTTTTCGTGTTGCATTTAACTTACTCATTTTTTATCTAGGCTGACCCTTTCAAAGTTGAAAGGATTTTCTGTAAAAATCTTTTCCCAGTATCCTTTGCTTCTGTTTTTTTTAAATTTACCTGCGACCCCACCGTTCACCTCCATAGGGGGTGGGAGCCAGGGGGAGTGTTTCCCTGGAGCCATCAGGAAGTATCTTCTTTCCTCAGCCTTGCCGCTACACTGCCTGCTCGTGTTGTGGAGTTGGGTCCGTGAGCCGTGTACTCGTGGCTCACAGTGCATCCTCTGGGTGTGGAAGGAGGGCAGAAGGCCAGCATGCGCGCCAGGCCACTCAGCTGGTTTTTCTGTGGGCCCGTAGCTCTGCGTATCCACCTTACCCATCTCAAGCATCTTCAGCTCTCACCTTTAACTTAAGCTTTATGCTTTTGTTACTGTGCAGTGAGGAAGCTAGGAGTACAGAAGTTTTTCTTCAAGTCTAAATTAATTTTATCCCCCACAGGGATAGTAGGCGCCCACAATCTCTTTTTCCATCTGGGAGCCCAGGCTCTGGGGCCCGTGTTCTGAACCTTGCTCACAGTGACTTGCAGAGAGTGACAAAAGCTCAGAAAGCAGCGTGGCTTGAAGCCCCGGGTGTTTAATTAGGACTTTCTCTGTCCTCCCTACTTCCCTCTGATATTTTCGCTCTTAAGAGACAGGGAGTGTACTGAGCTCTGCAGGCTCAGTTGTATGATTTCCTGACTGCCTTGCGGACCAGGCCCCTTCCCCTTCTCAGAGGATGGGATCCAACTACAGCCCTCAGCAGGGGAGAGTAGGGTGGGGCAGAGCTGGAAACATGGTATCAGTAACTAATGCATTTCTTGAGATTCTGAATGGAATTACACTGGAAGGACATAATCATTTAAAGAAGTCATATGAGTGTGTGTTTTGAAAAAAAATTTTTAATTTTTGTGTCAATTTTATAGGATAGCGAATATTACAACTCTTTGAAGTGGATCTTAGAAAATGACCCAACTGAACTGGACCTTATGTTCTGCATTGATGAAGAGAACTTCGGGCAGGTACGTGTTGTACGCGGCCACTCGCACGCGCCCTTGACTTTCAGAGGCTTTGCTTCTGCACAGGCTGTGCCACAACTTTGCTGGACGATCAAGAGCCACCACCAGCAGCTTCAGGTGTTCATTTTCATCTCATTGTATCATCAGCACCTTATTGTCATGCCAGGAAGCTAATCCCGATTGCAGCTGCCTTTCTTCCTGCAAAAGAGAAGTCGCCCAGTCGTGTCCAGCTCTTTCCAGTACCATGGACTGTAGCCTACCAGGCTCCTCTGTCCATGAGATTCTCCAGGCAAGAATGCTGGAGTGGGTTGCCACATGCTCCTCCAGGGGATCTTCCCAACCCAGGGATTGAACCCAGGCCTCCCGCATTGCAGGCAGACGCTTTACTATCAGAACCACCAGGGAAGCCACGGAATTTCTCTTCCTGCAAAGTCAGAGAAATTCTAAGGCCTCTGGGGCGTGAAGCAGTACCAGTACTTCTCATCTAAAGTAGATCTGAATGTGAATGTTGGTACCCTGGTTATAAAATTTAGATACAGTGTCAGTCTTTGCTTAGTGATGTAAATATGCGACCAGGAATAGGTGATGTCTGGGGGACCTTGACTTTGTTCCTGCTGCTTTGATAGCTCCCTTGTCATGATGGGGCTCAGCAGGCTCAGGGTTTTCTAACCTTCTTGGCTGTCCTTGTGTTCACTTAAGTTCACGTCCGACTCTTTGCGACCCCGTGGACGGCAGCACACCAGGCCTCCCTGTCCATCACCAACTCCTGGAGCTTGCTCAGACTCATGTCCATCAAGTTGTCAGTGCCATCCAACCATCTCATCCTCTGTTGTCCCCTCTCCTCCTGCCTTCAATCTTTCCCAGCATCAGGATCTTTTCCAATGAGTCAATTCTTCGCATCAGGTGGCCAATACGTTGGAGTTTCAGCTTCAGCATCAGTCCTTCAGATGAACATTCAGGACTGATTTCCTTTAGGATGGACTAGTTGGATATCCTTGTAGTCCAAGAAACTCTCAAAAGTCTTCTCCAACACCACAGTCCGAAAGCACCAATTCTTCGGCTCTCTGCCTTCTTTACGGGCCAACTGTCACATCCGTACAGGACTACTGAAAAAACCATAGCTCAGGCTATGTTAACTGTAAAGATTAATTTCAAAGATAAAAATTGCCTGCTTGGAATTCTCATCATCACCCTGAAGTTGTCTAGGGGATGTGTTACCTTTGATTCATTTGTCCCCTATGATAACACTGCTTGCAGGGGCAGGGAGAGTCTTCTCAAGATGTTATCCAGCCTCGGCTCCTGTCCTTTCACAAAAGCCAGAGAGAGTTCCATCTCCCAGACCAGACCTCATAGCCTTGACGTTTATGAGATCATGGAGCCCATTTTAAGGGTTGACTATGGAAGATGATGTTGGTTTGTTCTTTATTGCATCAGAGATTACTGAAAGTGTCCTCCACTGCCCCAAAAGTGTGTTCACATCTCTGTCTATTCACGATGCTGGGCTCAGTTTTATAAGTGAGGTGGGGAAATCAGGTCCCTGCCCTCTTGGGTTCATAGTCTTAGAAAAAAGAAGCTGATGCCGCTGGATATAAAGGAGTTTCTGACAAAGAGGAGTAGGGGCAAAAACTATTCAGCGGTAAGATGATCACATAGATACCAAGATGATTGTTACATATGCCTGAGCCAAGAGCAGTCCCTAGGGTAAGTCTGGGAGTGGGCGGGACTCGGGGAGTCTGTTTCCTTTCCTTCTTGGTTGGCAGAGTTGAGGCTTATAAAATTTCAGACGCCAGGGATGAGAGAGACCTTGTGATAAACGTGAATGATGAGCGAATTCCTTTAAAAATCTCTTTACCCTCCCATCCTTTTCTTGCTGTATATTGTGCTTTGTGACCAAAGATCTTCAGACAGTGGATGCCACCTGTCCTTGTGGGAGTCTTGTTGTGGGGAAGGGGGAGGGAAACCTTTTCTGCATGCCCGCCCCCCTCAAGGTGTCCCATCCAGATTAGCAGTAGCCCCCCAAGGACTAAATGTAAATGGGTTCCTGCCCTTAACCTGCTTCCTTCTGCTGCTGCTCCCCCTTCCCTTGAGCCCCTCCAGGCCACCCCTCCTCTCTCCTGTCACCCCGCCCCATTCACCCCTCACCCTCTCTAGAGCCCCTACCCCTCCCCTCTTCAATATTATACACATGCACACGTGTACCTTTATTCATTTCTCGGCTGAGCTGAGTCTCTGTCGCTGCTCGGGCTTTCTCTGGCTGCGGCGAGCAGGGCTGCCCTCTAGCTGTGGGGCATGGGCCTCTCATCGCGGGGCGCCCTCTGGAGCGCAGGGTCTAGGGCCCACGGGCTCAGCAGCTGCAGTCCCTGGGCTGAGAGCACAAGCTCAGTAGCTGTAGCACACGGGCTTAGTTGCTCCACAGCATCATGGGATCTTCCATCTTCCGGGATCAGGGATCGAACTCGTGAGATGTGTATAAGAGACAGCTCCAGTCCTCTCCCTGATGCCCGCACGCTTGTGCTCTGGATGTGGTAGCTGCGGGAAGCACACCTAGGTCCGGGGCCGTTCTGCTCAGCATCTCCGCCGCTGCCGTCCCGTGCCCTTCAGTGTGAGCCCCAGCCTTTCCTGCACGGTGCACCACTGCCTTCCCTCCTGACACCTCCTTCCTCCCACCTCACAGCTGTGGGCACCTGCCATCCTGCCCGCCAAGACGCCCCGTGCCCTCTGCAGGCTACGTGGCACCGTCCCCTTGCAGCCCCCACCCCAGTGGCCCTCCCCACGCTGACCTCCAGCCACCTCTGACCGGCTGCCTCCCCTGAGCCCTCGAGGTTCCTGGGTTTCTCCAGGGCCCAGCGTGTAGCGATGCCTACTGCATGCTTAGTGAGCAAACAACTGAATCATACTGATCTCATTTTTTTTTAATGTTGCAAGTAATGGAAGCTCCAAATGTGAGAAAACAAAATGTAATTGGAATTGTGGTGACTTTTTATTAAGCTGGACGTTTTTTTTAAGGGTCTTGACTGCCAATTTTCAAAGCATAACACATGGCTCGGAGAAGGCAATGGCACCCCACTCCAGTACTCTTGCCTGGAAAATCCCATGGTTGGAGGAGCCTGGTGGGCTGCAGTCCATGGGGTCACCAAGAGTCGGACACGACTGCGCGACTTCACTTTCACTTTTCACTTTCGTGCACTGGAGAAGGAAATGGCAACCCACTCCAGTGTTCTTGCCTGGAGAATCCCAGGGACGGGGGAGCATGGTGGGCTGCCGTCTAGGGGGTCACACAGGGTCAGACACGACTGAGCGACTCAGCAGCAGCAGCACATGGCCAGTCATCCTGGAATGATGTCTTCTTTGCGTTTTTAACACATGGAGGGAGATGTAAAGAGCCAAGAAGACATAAATCAGTCTTGGGCTGTCAAATGCAAAAAGAAGGGTCTCCTGTATATCCACTTACAGAGCTCCATCCGTGCTCAGTCAAGTTGCTCTGTCTTGTCTGACTCTGCAACCCTTTGGACTGTAGCCCGCCAGGCTCCTCTGTGGGATTCTCCAGGCAAGAACACTGGAGCGGGTTGCCATTTCCTTCTCTAGGTCATCTTCCCAACTCAGGGATCAAACCCATGTCTCCTGCATCTCTTGCTTTACAGGCGACTGCTGAGCCATCAGGGAAGCCCATAGGACTCCATATGACTAACTTAAATAACACGGTTCAGAAGGCATTACTGATGCCATGATTAGATGCAGATACCCTGAGAGGCCTTCCTCAGTTACAGTTAAATGTAACTGTTTCTACCTAACAGGTACAAACCACACAGAAAATGTTTGCGTTTTTAAGTAGACTTCTGATAAAGATTTTGATGATCATCATCATTCATGTCAATTATTCATTAAAAACAATTCTCAAGCCTCCTCATTTAATGTGGATTTTTCTGACTTTGGATTGAATCAGGTAGAGTAATGCGATAATCAAAACAGACTCGCAAGATGAGTAAGATAATGATTAGGAGCCCTATTTGTGAAATTACTGCCTTTCCTTTTTAGAGCGCTAACCCTGATTAACGAGGAACTAGCATATCTATTTTGTATTCTGGAAAAAGTACAGAGTGAATTAAGCAGCTGCACCTAGCTCTCATCTCCCACCTTCAGCCCATCGCCAGGGCCTGTTCGTTTTTACTCCTTGCTATTTGTCAGTTCTCTCTGTTTTCCCTGTCTGCCCCCTCACCAGTACCTGAGGGTAGGCTACCATATACGTATTATATGGCTTCCCTTGTTTCTCAGCTGGTAAAGAATCCGCCTGCAATGTGGGAGACCTGGGTTTGACCCCTCGGTTGGGAAGATCCCCTGGAGAAGAGAAAGGCAACCCACTCCAGTATTCTGACCTGGAGAATACCATAGACTGTATAGTCCACGGGGTCGCATATAGTATATAGTGATATATATTATACACATGCACACGTGTACCTTTATTCATTTCTCGGCTGAGCTGAGTCTCTGTCGCTGCTCGGGCTTTCTCTGGCTGCGGCGAGCAGGGCTGCCCTCTAGCTGTGGGGCATGGGCCTCTCATCGCGGGGCGCCCTCTGGAGCGCAGGGTCTAGGGCCCACGGGCTCAGCAGCTGCAGTCCCTGGGCTGAGAGCACAAGCTCAGTAGCTGTAGCACACGGGCTTAGTTGCTCCACAGCATCATGGGATCTTCCATCTTCCGGGATCAGGGATCGAACTCGTGTCTCCTGCGTTGCCAGGCAGACTCTTCACCACGGCGCCCCCAGGGGAGCCCCTCTTGTAGACGTCTAACAGGTCTTTTATATCCACCTTGAGCTCCTACAGTGGCAGAGTGGTCTCAGCAGAATGTGAGGTGGTCGTGTCATTCCTCTGCTGAAAGCACACGGCGAATGTCCATTCTGACACTGTCGAGATAAAGACCCAAATCCTCTATGTGCCCTGTGAAGTCCTGCGTGCCCGGGCCCGGCGTATTTGTCTCAGCTGCACTTTGCGTCATTGCTGCCTCTCATACTTTCTGGGTCTGCTCCCACGAGACCTCTTGCACACGCCAAGCTCCTTCTTGCCTCAGGACCTTTGCACATTCCATTCCTTCACTGGGGGAACACACTCCCAGCCTCGGTTCGGACAGCCAGCTCTGACCCCAGACCCCAGTCCTTCAGAGGGTCCCTTGTGTCTCCCTGTGGCAGGTACCATAAGTGCCTTCCCACTTGCTTGTACGGTTGTGTGTTCAGCATCTGCCTCGCCCGTCGGGCTCCGCCCGCTGGCGGCTGTCCTGGGGCTGCCTGTTGGTCACTGCTGTCACCACCTCTCAGTGCCCGCTGCAAGGCCGGTGCCCAGAACAGAGCTGTTGAGCCCAAAACATGGACGTCAGCAAGAGGCTTGTGCTGGTGTCGCCCTCTCCAGCCCTTTGCAAAGCTGCCATTCTGTTTTTCTGATACTGAGCTGCACAAACTGCTTGTGCATTTTGGAGATTAATCCTGTGTCAGTTGCCTCATTGCAGGTCTTTTCTTCCATGTTCATCTTGTTTATGGTCTCCTTGGCTCTGCAGTGCGTTGCAGTTTCTCTAACCCAAAAGGGGGCCCACGCCTCCTTGTGCCCACGGAAGCGAGAGGTGCGTGCGGTCAGCCTTCCTCGGTGCTCTCCGCCTTCTCTCCTTCTGTGCTTAGAAACGCCAGCCTGTGCGCTGGCGGCGGCCGCTCCACGTGATGGAGCCGCCGCTGTTGCCGTGCTTTTCCGGTTTGTCTTCTTTCTGGTTGGTGAGACTCTGGAGCTGCTGGGTGGGGGGACCTGTTAAAAATGTTTCAAGTGAACAGATTTCAGTACTTGACAATCGTCATGCACCAGCCAGAGATGTAAGCTGTGACACGCAGAAGCTCTGGACTGTAGGGCCAGCAAAGCAGTGTCCGATGGGTGAGAGGTGCCGTGCAGTAGGACGGAGCAGAGACTGGGCGGCAGCCGCACTGGAGAGCTCTGTGGGGCCTGGCCTGAGCTGCGGGAAGGCACATGTCTCCCGTTGGGGTGACAGTGCCAGGGTCCAGCCCCGGTGGATCCAGGGTGATTCGAAGGTGGGGACGGAGTCGGCGTCCTTGGAAAAAACTTAATTACAGATAGAGAGGGATTAGAGAATTAGCAGAGAAGAAGAGGCTGAATAACTTGGTGTACATGGACTACCAATCACCACCTACGTAGGCCGCAGGCGTCTTCCTGTTCTCCCGAAGGAGAGGAGGCACTGAGCCCGCCCCCAGCCCCGGTCCGATCTTAGAAGCCCAGGCAAAATTAACAGGCTTGGTGGGTCCCCATGCACCAGATGGGAATTCGGCCAGAAAACAGTAGGAGAGAAAAAGGGGCTGAATAACTTGGTTTACGTGGGATACCAATAAAATTCCAAGACAAGAAATTTGCACCGGCTACGTTGGGCCACTGGTGCCACTTGAATATCGGAAGGTGCCCCTCCTTGCGCGCCTTCTCGCATGGGCTTGAAAACCCACTCTCCAGATGGGAATTCAGCCAGAAAAACGGGGAGCAAGAAAGAACGACATGAGGGAATCAGTCTTTCCGGAAACTGATCCAATTTCTTTATTTTTGG
>SJYX01011164.1:215892-307346 GCA_006410675.1 Oreotragus oreotragus
CTTACTCCTTGGAAGAAAAGTTATGACCAACCTAGATAGTATATTCAAAAGCAGAGACATTATTTGCCGACTAAGGTCCACCTAGTCAAGGCTATGGTTTTTCCTGTGGTCATGTATGGATGTGAGAGTTGGACTGTGAAGAAGGCTGAGCACCGAAGAACTGATGCTTTTGAACTGTGGTGTTGGAGAAGACTCTTGAGAGTCCCTTGGACTGCAAGGAGATCCAACCAGTCCATCCTAAAGGAGATCATCATTTGGAAGGAATGATGGTAAAGGTGAAACTCCAGTACTTTGGCCACCTCATGTGAAGAGTTGATTCATTGGAAAAGACTCTGATGCTGGGAGGGATTGGGGGCAGGAGGAGAAGGGGACAACCGAGGATGAGATGGCTGGATGGCATCACGGACTCGATGGACGTGAGTCTGAGTGAACTCCAGGAGATGGTGATGAACAGGGAGGCCTGGCATGCTGCGATTCATGGAGTTACAAAGAGTTGGACACGACTGAGCGACAACTGAACTGATTGGCACAACAAATGGAAAACCCTTCACCAATATAATTCCTAACCAACCCACTATACTAATAATTTCTAACTTCCCAAAAGAATTTGCCTTTAGTAAGTCTAAAACATCTCGTGCCTCTCATGGTTGGGAGACTGTAAACAATCACATGTGGCTGGACGAACCTATACAGGCAGGCTAGACAACCTTCAGAGGAGTTGTAAGTTGAAACACTCTTGTCACGCCCAGGAATTTTTATTAACTTGGAGCTGCAAAGTTAACTGTTTCTCCGAGAGAAATGGTTATGGGGGAGAACCCTCCATAAAGTCAGAGGTGTAGGTGAGAGCATAAAACAGACTCTGGTTTTGGGGGCAGATGCTCAGGAGCAGGGGGTTTCCTGAGGCTTGATCACACCTTTGCGTATGCCAAGCCTCCTTTCTCATGACCTTTGCTATGGGCAGAGTTCCTCACGCTGGCTCCCGGCACGACAGTGCTCCTTTGGAGGCAAAAACCCGTTCTTAGAGGACAAGTGGTCTCAGCCATCACAATGGCTTGTGTCCTCCACGGGGCCACAGAACATACCGCTGGTGTCCCATAGGCGCCTTTGGTAAGACTGCACAAGAGGAAAGGGGCAGTTGAGGGGGGTGGTGTCTAAAAAGGCTCCTCAGGGGGTGCCGACTGGGGAAAAAGGCTGAGAAGCACTGGGTGGGGGAGAGCAAACGGGAAAGACAGACACTGGGAACAGGAGGGGAGAGAGAGGGAAGAGGCCAGACCAAGAACCCAGGGAGGAGGAGGCTCCTCCAAGATGGGGTCAGGAAAATGGGCAGGGGCAGCTGCGGGGAGCGTGAAGGCGGGAAGAGGCGCCGATCGCCGGGGGAGCCTGGGGAGGACGGAGACAGCAGCGCCCAGGAGCGGGAGGAGAAGCAGCCAGACCTTCCCCTGACCAGGTCCCGCACGCCCGATTTGACCCAGTGTCTGTGGACTTCTCAGAACTTTGTCCTAAAGCATCTGCCAGAAGGTCGGGGAGACCTGTGAGAGTCCCAGGTTGTTACTTAGCAAAGAAGTGGGGTCCAGTTCTGTGAGAGCCGCATCCCAGAGGTTCTGCTGGCCTTCGTCGTCCTGCTTTACAAAGACGAGAGAGGAGTTCGTACTTGGGCCGAGACACGTCAAGAAAGAAGTTTTCTTCCATCAGCACTGTTGACCCCCTCCTGTGTGCCGGGCACTGTGTTAGCTTGTTAGTGTTGGGTCCTTAAGGAAGGCATTCAGACACGAGATGACAACTGTTTTTAAAAAGTGGAATTTTTAAAGACCCTGTTGCCAGGAAAGATTGAGGGCAGCAGGAGAAAGGGCAGTAAGGGAAGGTTGGATAGCATCACTGACTCAAGGGACGTAACAGCTGTTCCTGCCCACAAGGGTGTGTGAGGCCAGGGAGGGGGGCAGCTGAGGCTCTGGGAGGACTTGCCTTCTCCAGAGAAGGGCCTGGAGCCCCTGAGCCCTCATCACTGCCTCCCGGGGAAACCGTGGCCCTAATCAGCCATGTGACCCTGGCCAGCAGTTCCTTCCCTAGAACAGAGAGTACAGTCTGCTCTTTTTTTTTTTTTAACTTTCAAAAATAATTTTATGTATCTGATTATAAAATATAGTAAAATATTGATCTTTGTAATAAAGTTGGTACAGTAAACACACATTAAAATCACCCTTAGTTCCTACCACCTAGAGAAAAATCACCATTAAATTTTTGTTTGTGTCTTGCAGAATTATTCTCTGTAAACACACACAAGGTATTTTTATTTTTTTATTTATTAATTACAGGAGTGGAATTGTAGAGAGTGCACAGTTTTAACTTAGTAAATCCTAGGTGGCTTTCCATGTCAGTAAATACCATTTTTTAATAGCTACACTGGATTTCATTCCATAGACCAAACCTCCTTTTTTAATAATGTCTGTTTGTTTATTCATGGTTACACAGGGTCTGTGTTGCTCTGCAGGAGCTCTTGTCTGGTCGTGGTGAGCGGACAGCACCTCTTGGTCCCGGTGTCCCGGCCTCTCGCCGCGGCGGCCTCTCACCCGGGCGGCCTCTCTCGGGCGCGCGGGCTCTGGAGTGCAGTCTCGGTAGTCACAGACTTGGTCGCTCCGCCGCATGTGGGGTCTGGCCAGAGGAGGGGTCGAACCCATGTTTCCTGTGCTGGCAGGCCAATTCTTTACCACTGAGCCACCGAGGAAGCCCCATAGGCCCTAGTGGTGGCATCTAGGCTATTTCAGTATCTCACCATATAGACAGTATGAAGACTGCAATCCTGAAAGACATTTTTGTACCAGTATCTTACCGTTGGTATAAATCCTAAAAGAGAAGTAACTATAAGAAGGGACTTGCACCTTAAAATCTTGATGCCTGTTGCCATCCCACTTCCTAAGCGGAGCTGTTCAGTATCCTCAAGAAGTGCTGGGCCCTACACGGGACAAGAGCAGATCCCTGCTAGGGGGGACGGGGGCGACTGGACAGGCTGAAAGTTAGTGATGGAAGGGAGCCCAGTGGGAAGGAAGGATTTGAAGAAATATAAAAATACAGTAGCAATTAAGTCCGTACTGGGGACAGGAAAGCATCGTATTGACATTGTTGAAAGTGGGGTTCAGTCATGTGGGAGGGAAGCTAGGTCACTTCCCAGATAATGAAGGAAAGGAGGAGGAAGACGGGAAGGGCCAAGACCAAGGATCCGTAGGCTTAGATTGAAAAAGCTGCCTCCACGTGAAAAAGAACAACAGTCAGAGGAAGTGCTTGGAGAGGAAGAGCATCTGATGGGCACGCCAGAGACGTCCGGTCTGCTCCTGCGTGGGTGTGGCAGGGCTGGGGCGCGCTACTGCACTGTTCAGCTGCTCGGGGGTGTCTGCAGCGGGCTTCCCTGTCCACGACGACCTCCCAAGTTTGCTCAAACTCCTGTCCGTGGAGTCGGTGGTGCCATCCAACCTTCGCATCCTCTGCCGCCCTCTTCTGCTGTCTTCAGTCTTTCCCAGCATCAGGGTCTCTTCCAGGGGGTCAGCTCTTCATCTGGTGGCCAGAGTATTGGAGCTGGGGCACTGTCGCTGAAAGTGGACCTGTGTCAGAGCAGGGGTCCGTTACAGGTGTGACTCTGTATCCCGAGTGAGGGATGTGACCTGGACGTTTACTCTGGAGAACCCGCGCCCTCGGGCTTGCCTTCCTCCTGGACGTAACCGGATGCATGTGGAGGAAAGACCGCAAGGACTCCCAGCAGAATATGAAAGTGGTTATCTGTGAATAGGGGAGCTGTGGGTGGTATTTTTCCTCCTAATTTCCCTGGAATTTCCACGAGAGTAAACACTTCCCTGTTAGATCAGTAGATGCTTCCTTCTCTTCTGCTACTTACCGCTTTGTCCACTCAGCTGTTAAGCCAGGGCTAGCAGAGGAGGAGACTCTGCCTTGGGCTCGGCGTCTTTGCTCTTCATGCTCCTGGACGGCTCTGATGGAGGTGGGGACGTTCTGGGACAGGGAGCCGGGAGGTGGTGTCGTGTGCCTGCCAAGTCCCTTCAGTCATGTCCCACCCTTTGTGACCCCATGGACTGTAGCCCACTAGGCTCCTCCATCCATGGGATGCTCCAGACAGGAACACTGGAGTTGGTTGCCACGCCCTCCTCCAGGGATCTTCCTGACCCAGGGCTCGAACCTGCGTCTCCTGCACTGCAGGCAGATTCTTTTATCACTGAGCCACCGGGGAAGCCCGAGGTGGTGTCTGATACACAGAAAAGGCGGGGGTTCTCCGGGGGCAGTTGGATCCATTCCTCAGCTTGACTTCCTCAGCATCTCTCTTTTAAGTTCCTGTGTTTTGTCCATTTGAAAGAAATTCCACGGTTTTTTTTATGGCTATAAAATCTAATTTTCAGCAACAAATTGGGATCTCTGCAGTCTTGATGGATGTACCCTGTCTTTCTGTGAACCATAATTAAATTTCTTGATAAGTCAATAGCAGATGAAAAAAAGTGTTGTTCCCCACTGTTGCTAACATATGAAGGATAATTAAAACTCATAAATAACCATAAAATCATTTGCCTTAAATGATAACATCTTTAAGCGTGTAACATCTTAACAATTTAAAGGCCTCATTAGATACTCCCTTGGACACAGAGCCCATTATCTGGGAAAGAGTTCTGAATAAATTTTACTTACGTTCCTTTTATAGTGAGACGTTATTACTCAGAGATAATATGCAAAATAGCTTCATGATGGTGATCGTTGTTTTATCTTTGTAATTGCAGACATATCAAGTGGATCTGAAGCCCAACGGGTCAGAAATAATGGTAACGAATGAAAACAAAAGAGAGTACATCGAGTACGTACACACACAGCCCTTTCTTTGACTAAATCGAGTGGCGTGTTTGGTGGGCAGCCCTCGCCAGAACACCTTGTGCGTGCCGTGGACATCCTCTGAACAGCCTGGGTTCCTTTCCGGCGTGGGCTCATGGGATGCTGAATTATGGGATGGAAAGGCTGGCTTGTGTCATGACTTCTTGGAGCTGCTGACAGCGGAGCAGTGGGAGGAGAGAAGGGTCCTTGTTGAGTAACATAGCAGAGACTCTGGGAGCCAGTGGGCGTCCTGTCTAAAACTGAGAATTACAGCGATGGAACACGGTGTCAAAAGCCAGTTGGGGTAAAATTAGAAACAACCAAAGAGAAGATACTGCCTCTCTCTCCTGACTTCTCTTCCATAATGAAAGTGTAGGAAAAGAGAGAAAATGGATGGGGAGAATTCAGCAGATGCTGAAACATCATTCCTGATATGTGTAATTTTCTTTACTCAACCTCAGCCTCCGTTGGTGGAACAAAATTTTGAGTCCTTTGGAAATCTAGGACATCTGTAGTGGGCAGCTTACATCTTCCTCTTTGGTATATAGGTATGCTTCAAGCACACGGTTCTGGTATCCGCCAAGGATTGCCAGGCTGCCCTCGCTAACCTCGGGCAGGTCAGCGTAATAGTGGTTGGCTCCCAGGGTCTTGGTTCCTGCTCGTCTGGTGAGCTACAGCCATGGCCCGAGCTCCTTGTTTGCATTCAGAACATCATCTCAACAAGCCAGGTTGCCTCCTCTCTCATTATAATGGATCACAGGACTTGAGAGAATGGTCAAGGATCCTTAGCAT
This sequence comes from Oreotragus oreotragus, assembly GCA_006410675.1. Taxonomy (NCBI): domain Eukaryota; kingdom Metazoa; phylum Chordata; class Mammalia; order Artiodactyla; family Bovidae; genus Oreotragus; species Oreotragus oreotragus. The sequence goes on from SJYX01011164.1 coordinate 221,542, forward strand.
CTGCAGAGAAAAGCCTCCTCTTTTCTAATTAGGAAGAATGGGAGAGGGTTGAGTCCCTAGAGACCCTGACGAAGGGCAGACTTCTCCACTCGCAAGTTTGAAAGCTTACTGCTCTGAGTCAAAGACTAGAAGTAAGATACTACAGTTCTTGCCTGTTCACTTGCGCTGAACTTGGACAGTCTCAGCAAGTGGATGGCGTCCTAGCAGACACCATTGTCATCATTCAGAAAGCACAGACTTGGAATCGATTTTTAGCAGCCCTCCACCCCAGGGCGACTAGGGTCAGGAGTCAGAGGGTTTGGACCTTGTGATACGTGTTGTGCATCTTTCTTTGCAGTTAATTCTTTCAGGTTTCAGGTCGGGGGTTGGGGGCAGGGCCTCAGGCAGCATCTCCACTGGCTTCATGGCCAGAAATCGGGTTGAACTCCCAGCTTCTCCCTGCGCCCTGCACCCCAGGTGCAGGAGGAGGCTGTTGGGCTGGTGATCGCAGCACAGCCAGGGAGCCCTCAAAATGCTGAGCAGTGGGTGGGCGGCAGGCTGGTCCCTGGGTGCCGTTGCCATGGTGCCCCCCCCATAAGTGGGAGCCCTTGGTGACAAGGTCCCTGTGCTACTTCACAACAAAACGCCTTAGGTGGACTCCAAAGCAGATTTGCCTGGCAGTAAGTGGTGCTGTACAGTAAACGTTACAGGGAGCGTGGTTTCAGTGGATTTCTGTGACTCAAAGAGGTATTTTTACCGCTAGTCCTCCAAATGTTGGTATTAAAGTATTAATGTTAGTGGTAAAATGCCGATAAATTGTATGTCTTCATTGAAAACCAGCACATTGGATACTAGAACGAAATATCATACGATCACATATATTGTGCTGGTATTCCCCTTAAAAATATGTACATGGTTGTACGTAAGTGCGGGTATGTACATATGTGGGTTTCTGTGTATGTGTCCATTGTGTCCAGGCATTTTGTATTCAAAGCCCATTTTCCCTTTTCTCTGGACAGTCACATTTATAAAGCAGCTTTGGTAAACAGGCTTGGTGGAGGGGAGCGGGGAGAACCAGTCTTACTTTTTTTAAATCCTCAATGAGATTTGAGGCTCCACATGTGCCCCTGTTCTCGAAAGCATCCAGGACTCAGCAGCAGTGGCCCCACCCTCTCCTTGGCCCACTTGGGGCCCTGCTCCTCCCCTGCCCGACGAGAAGCGGCTGCAGTTGTGAAGAAAGGAATGAAAGCAGAGTGAAGGGGGTGGTTAACTGCCGTCCATTTCCTCCCGCAGCCTAGTCATCCAGTGGAGGTTCGTGAACAGGGTCCAGAAGCAGATGAACGCCTTCCTGGAGGTGAGTCGGGCTGTGCCTGAGGTTGGGAGAGGACCACCCTCCTCCTGGGGCTGGGCGCGAGGCGGAGGACCGTCACAGTCCCCCACACGGGCGCAGGTGTGGGGACCTCACTCCCACCGCCCCCAGCCCCGGGCCAGGAGTGTGAGCGGCGGCCTTCCGCTTGTTAGCTTTGGTTCCGTGTTTTCTAGCTTTGTTGCTCTTAGTTTTTAATTCGCCGTAACTGTTTTTTAAAGAGAAACCTTTACAGACTTGATCCAGAAGGGCAGGCTCCCGCGACAGAGGCTAGAACCATCGCCCTGCAGTTTTCAGTGGTGCCCGGGGAAGGCTGGGAGCATCTCAGCCTTTTGCTGCGGTGACCACAGGTTCTGAGAAATGGGAGGTCCTGGGCAGTTTCCATTCATACCATCTCTCCCCAGGAGCAGTGCCTTCCCCTTCATTGGCCAGACATTTTTTTCTTTTTTAATCCCCTGCTCTTTCTTCGTGGCTGGCTGAACAATTCCTCACCCTATTAAAGTGTGAAGCAGTTACTTCTCAGACCCGGGTAGTTAACATCAACGATGCCGCCAGGCCCCTGAGGAGAAAGGCCCGTCGCAGAGAATAGGGGTTCATCATTTTTTTAAATGGCTCACTGTGACCCAAAGTGCAGTTTCTTTTTAAGTCCTAATCGTTGCTCCAGTTGCTTAAAGAGAACAAACCCCGGGTGTCTACTCCAGGCTTCCGTTCGCATTGAACCGATGCCGGGTTCTCATTGGCTGATGCTCTCAAGCTCATCCCTGACCCGCTTACCTGCTTGTGGAGAATTAAGCACCAGCCCAGGAAGGACACTCGGAAAAATTCTGGGACCCTGCGTGTAACGTGTGAATTGGACGCACCTGAGAACCGCAGGGTTCATCATACCTTATTTACACAAGAAACCCAGCTGGCCTCACTCCAGGTGATCTCACTTGCAGAAACGGACCCCACGAAGGGCCAGCAACACGAGCATCCATCCTGGGTCAGAGCAGTAGTTAGTGAGAGTGCTAGTCGCCGAGTCGTGTCCGACTCTTGGCGACCCCGTGGCCTGTAGCCCGCCAGGCTCCTCTGTCCAAGGGACTCTCCCGGCAGGAACACTGGAGCGGACTGCCATTCTCCTCCAAGGGATCTTAGTGACCCAGGGATCGAACCCACATCTCCTGCATTGCAGGTGGATTCTTTACCGTCTGAGCCATCAGTTAGTGATAACTGACCAACTAAGCTGGGAACCGGGCTGGCTCTCTGTACTCCGTCTCCTCTCTGCTGATCACACGGCCACCTCTGGGGTTTCACCTCTGCCTTTGGTACCTTATTTGTAAATGGTTCGCTTGCACGCCTGTGGCCTGTGTGTCTAGGGGCACCCTGACTCCCGGCAGTGTGTCATAAATGGCTTTTGGAATCCGCCGCCTGCTTATAGCAACTTATATTTTCATAGTGTTTCAGAAATTACCCAAGTACCTGAACCCTCTGAAGTCTGCCGCTCTTTAAATCTTTTATACTGTGATTATGCTGTTTTTATCAGAACTAAAATCACGGAATACTGTCACTGATAGCTATAAATCATCAGAGAACAATGTGTTTTTTCCTAGCTAATAACCACACAAAGCTGGTTGGCCCTGTAAAATTTGTCTCTTTCAGAGAAAAAAGTATTGAGAGTGATTTTTTTTTTTTCTTTCAGGGATTCACGGAACTGCTCCCTATCGATTTGATTAAAATCTTTGATGAAAATGAACTGGAGGTTTGTAAACATTTTACGTAAAGGAGATTTTATTTAAGTTGCTTCACTGCTGACATTGTAATATGCTCTCATCCACAGTGTCCTAGTGAGTAAGCTTAGGTCAGTTCCACTGCAGGTCTCGGGAGCTTGTTTGCCAACTGGGGAACAGGGAACAGCAGAGGTCATCACCTGTGTGTTCCTTCCTGGGAGAGGGCAGGTCCAGGATGCGGCAGCCAGAGGCCTGAGGCAGCCAGAGGCCTGCAGCACTGAGCTGGTTCACCACCGTGCCTGGCTTGGCGGGGAAACTGCTGCTTCCAGTAGAGCTGGGGTGGCAGCAGCCAGCGGAGGAGGGCACCACCCTGCTCCCCGGGCATGGGCCAGCTGAGGACTCAGGTTTTCTGCACACCCACCGTGAGAGTGGAGGGGGGCTCAGCCCAGAGGTGAGCCTGAGCGTCTATGAGGGCTCCCAGAGCAGAGGTGGCCGTGAACTTGAAGGGGTCGTGTTGAGTGAGGAAATGCACCAGAAAGCAGCAGGGTGCTAGCAGGAGGTGGCTTCATCCCAGGCTGTGCCAGCTTCCTGGGGTTGATGCAGAGAGCGAGGCGTCTGCAGGGCAGAGGGACCTCGTCACCTTTGTGTCGAGGGAAGCAGGATGAGGCAGGCTGTGTCTGTGCAGAGGCTGCTGACGGGACTCAGGGGCCGCTTGTCCAGTGAAGTGGCTCCTAGGGACTGGCTTTCCGTTCTCCTACCTTCAAATGGAAACGTCCGGGTAGATGATGTCATAGAAAGCATGTCGAGGAAGCCCTTCGTTTGAAAGGTGGGGAAACTGAGGCCAGGAGAGGCTAATGACCTCACAGGTTTATCCAGCAGGCTCTGAGCACAGTCAGGCCTACGAGCCCGCCTTTCAGGCCTCTGGTTTAGTTGTTTCCCCATTTTCTGCTGGTGGCTCTGTGAGAATATCACTCATCTGTCCACAGGAAACTGCCCAGCAGAGGGTTGGAGATGGTGGTTTAGTTGCTAAGTCATGTCCGACTCTTTGCAACCCCATAGACTGTAGACTACAAGGCTCCTCTGTCCATGGAGTCCAGGCAAGAATACTGGAGTGGGTAGTCATTTCCTTCTCTCGGGGACCTTCCCGACCCAGGTATTGAACCCGTGTCTCCAGGTTGACAGGCAGATTCTTTACCGCTGAGCCACCTGGGAAGCAGAGGGTTAGGCAGTAAGGAAAGTGGAGCCAGGCCCGGTGAGGCAGAGAAGCAATCACAGCCTCAGGACAGATCTGCTCGCCGGGAGGTCAGGTGATGCCCTGAGCTGGTGGATCCGTCTGGGGAAGACACGTTCTTGCTATCATAAAGCACAAATTCTGTTGTGGGTGGAGAGGTATTTTCACATAGTGAGACAGATAACCTCTCAGTAGAGCAGACAGCCAGCGTCACGAGCAGATGTAAACAGCATGAGCAAATCCGTGAGCACGGAGCTGAGATCAGAGGGGCCAGGCGGGCGATCAGTCTGGACGTTTCGCCTCCAGCATGAGACGCAGTGGTCCGTACGGGCATTGGAATCGGGTCCCTCGTGACCTGTCTCTAACCCGAGGCGGCAGGTCGGGTGTGGCGCACATGTTCCCCTTCAGTTATTCTTACGGTTCACTGGGTCGTCTGGCTTTGCACGTGGCATGATGCACGTGGCGTGATGCTGGCGCTGAGAGAAGGCCTTTCTCCAGCTTTCACGAGACACCCTGTTCACCTCTGCTCTGTCTCCTCCAGTTGCTGATGTGCGGCCTTGGCGACGTGGATGTGAACGACTGGCGACAGCATTCTATTTACAAGAACGGCTACTGCCCGAACCACCCTGTGATCCAGTGGTTCTGGAAGGTGAGTCCGGGACCCAGGGCCTGTGCTGCCTTCCAAGGTCCGCTGCTGGGTCTGGGGCTCCGTGGCCCGCTGGGGAGGGAAGAGGTCTGCTGAGCCAGACGGAGCCTTCCCGCTGCTTCTCTGTGGCCGTGGTGGACTCCTGTCCTCACTCGTCCTGAGTTAGCCACACCATCTTCCTCGGCCCCCTACTCAAGTGCTTTTGTTTGAGGAAACCGTTGAGTTGGATGACCCCAAGAAGCAGATAGCTGCATTCAAGGATTGGAACAAGTCCTCCAGAGTATGAATAAGAATGAAAGGCTTCTCAGGACAAATACATGCTTTGGGGCTGGCTTTCCCAAGATGCCATTTTGGTTTAAAAAACCATTTCTCAACTTTTTTTGTGAATTCCAACAACCATTTTGATGTTTACGTCTTTCAATCAGAGATGCAAATGAAATCTGATTTACTCTCTAAAGGCCAGTGTTTGTATCCTGTTCATTTTAGGAGAGAAGTGAAATAGTGAGCAGGTCTGAAGAAGAGAGTGTAAACTGACTTTGAAAGAATAATTCCACGGGGAGGCAGGGTGGGGGAAGCACTGGTTATTTACTTATAGAAATAAGAAATCTACTTGAATTGTCTTAATTTCTAAGTATCTGTTACTAATAAGATTTCAAGTGTGGCAGAGAAGTAGAGAGAAAAGGAAGAAAGCAGAATCATCAAATCCTAAAGTCTTAGTCCAGGTCTCAGCTTTGATTTTGGATTTTTTTAAATATCAGTTCAAGTGACTTTACCAGTGAAGCCAACTAGATTGTTAGAATAATTCAGATAAGATACACAGGTTATTTCAGAGGCCTAGCCTGGATTCCATTTTTCTTTTCCTAAAATGTTATCTTTAGAGAATTTCTCTACAGTCAGAAATCCTGCCTCATAACCTGGGTTCCCCTGGAGCTGACACTTTTCAAATTGTGTGTATTTCCTAATGGCTCGAGAGGACCGGCAAGCCTCACAAACAGAAACATGAGCTCAGTGCCATCAACGAGTTTGCCTTTTTTTTTTAACCGCTTATTTTTGACCAATGGACTCATGAAGAAAGGGACATTGTGATCCCTCGGTCTCTGATATTAGAGGCCAGTGTTGTGGCCATTAAAAAGAAATGCTTCCCGGCCTGGCCCCGTCCGGGTATAAGACCGTCGAGGACTTCCACCACGGTGCCCGCGGGAGGAAGGTTTGCCGGTCTGCGCTGCACGGCCCATGGCGCGTGTTGACCTCTGCCCCTCCCCGTCCGCAGGCTGTGCTGCTGATGGACGCCGAGAAGCGCATCCGGTTACTGCAGTTTGTCACGGGGACGTCTCGCGTACCTATGAATGGATTTGCCGAGCTTTATGGTGAGCAGGATACCAGGGCATCTTGTCCTCCCCTCAGCCAATGAGTGTTTACCAGGTATCGGCTGTGGCTCCAGAAGACTGCGCCCAGGGCTCTAGCTGAGTGGGTTTTGCCTGGACCCAGTAGACACCACATGAAGGGTGTGGCAGCATGCTGTATCCTCAGCTGTTTGTGTTGCTGAAGTCCTTCAGTCGCTCAGTCGCATCCGACCCTTTGCGACCCCATGGACTGCAGCACGCCAGGCCTCCCTGTCCATCACCAACTCCTGGAGTTTACCCAAATTCAGGTCCGTTGGTCAGTGATGCCATCCAGCCATTTAATCCTCTGTCGTCCCCTTCTCCTCCTGTTTGTGTAGTTACCTCTGTAGGANCGACCCCATGGACTGCAGCACGCCAGGCCTCCCTGTCCATCACCAACTCCTGGAGTTTACCCAAATTCAGGTCCGTTGGTCAGTGATGCCATCCAGCCATTTAATCCTCTGTCGTCCCCTTCTCCTCCTGTTTGTGTAGTTACCTCTGTAGGAAAGCAGGGACTGTTCTTCACTTTTTGGTTTTGTACAGAGAACCATAAGTTTGGTCTTCTCTTTTCTCTTTTTTTGGTATAAGCATCCATGTTGTTGGAAGCTGAATGTTAAACTTACCGCACCCCTCCACAGGCAGAATTCTTCAGTGCTTCCTGTAGATTAAATAAACCACTCTCTGCTCTGCATATTAAAGGTCATGATATTTCATGTCCCCGCCCGCCCCCGCCCCCGCCCTAGTAGTTTCACGTTTAAGCTTGCAGGGCTGGGCTGAAAGGCTGTATGCTGTCGTCTCTGCTCTGTGCAGCTTGGCGCGGTTCCGTCCTGATGGTGGCGTGAGTCTGAGGTCGTGCAGAACCGTGGCTGCCCCTGTTTTGCACACTGAGACGTGGCAGCTGCAGAGGGGTCCCGGGCTCACCGCAGGCGCGCCCCGCCCGCCCGCCTTCTTTCCTCCAGCCCCTCCCTGGCCGCTCTGCCGCCTGGAACGCTCAGCCTTGCGTTTTCCTCTCCTTTTGTCTAGGTTCCAATGGCCCTCAGCTGTTTACAATAGAGCAATGGGGAAGTCCTGAGAAACTGCCCAGAGCTCACACGTGGTGAGTGACGGAAAACCCCCCAGCTGTGACAGACAGACTTGCGTTTTCAGAGCTTAGCCGTGGGTAATATGGGCGAGGGGGTCACGAGCTGGGCTCCCTGCCCGTTGAGCATTTAGAGTGGGAAATGTCAGTGATGCCGGTGAAAGTGGAATCATACTGGAGCTGATGAAGTTGAACCAGGAGGTGAAAGGGCCGGTGTGTTTGATAATGAAGGGTTAAATCCCCCCCTTCCTGCTTCCCCTGGGGTGTTCCTCCTCCAGTCCCCTCCTTTCCTTAAATATTCTGGGAAGCAGAGATTTCACTGTATCATCTCCCTATGTGGCTGTGACAACACCCAGCCTCTGAGCAGACTGAGTTCTTACTCCAGCCTTAAGTTGGTTTAGAAGCATGAATGGGATTCCTTGGAGCAACAGGGTCTTTAAAAGACTTTCCATGGCTATCCAGAACCCATGAGTCTCCGGGATTTAGTAATGTGATTGTGACAGAGGGGGGGTCACAGGTCTGGCCAAGGATCCCTGCCCAGGGAGGCTTAGTGCAGTGGCACTCAGAAGGCCTCCAGGGGATGGGGGAGCGGGCGGGTCTCTGGGACCCCTGAGGACTTTGCTGAGACCCACAGAGAGGAGGACCTCAGGAGCTCTCAGCCTGGCTCCCAGGTCCCCTGGGTTGGTTTCCCCTGCCGAGGCTGTGGTTTCTTATTCATGGAAGCAGGTGGAGGGGGTCCTGTGGGTGGTCGGCCCCCCAGCCTCCTTCCCCACGAGAAGCTTGGGCTGCCAGAGTCGCTGGGCCGTCCTGCACCGCCCGGCGCAGCTCGGAGGAAGGTCTGATGCCGGTGCATTTGTGGAAAATGGGCTGTGCAAGGGTTTTTTGCTTCTCTTCGATTCCGTCGCCTTGCCGGAAAGCACGTTTTCCCCATTTTTCACATTTTGAGAACTATGAGCAGAATGGATGTGGTCCCTGCCCGTCGGCGCCAGGAGGGTAGGCTGAGTCTTGCTAAAACTGACCGATCGCCTTAGCAGTCGTTGTCCCTGACCATGTTTATTCTCAGGGGAGAATGTTTTGGCCTTTTGGAGCTTTATTCCAGCTTCAGAATGCAGTGTGGTTTTCTGGGCTCAGTAGCCTTCCTCTGAAAGGCTGCCAACGCTGAGCTGAGCCCCAGGATGGTCGGGATGGCGGCTGAGCTCCCAGACTCAAAGAGGAGTCACAGCGGCGTCACTGGGCACGGCTGTCTCGTGTGGGGCAGGCCCTGCACCTTGACGGCAGTGTCCCCGTGGGTTCTTGGGAAGCTTACTTGTGGTCTGAATTCACAGGCTCCCGATTTCAGAACTTGAAGTCAGGTCTGCCTGAATTAGAATCTCCACACTGACTGCTATAGTTAAGCTGCTGCCACGGGAATATGGTTCCCTTTCTTTCCAGACTCTTCAAAGACAACCAAGTAATTGAGCGCTCATCCCACATCCTCCTGTTGACCCATAGACAGATATCTTGCCGTTGACCACTTCTGTCTGAGTCTGCGTGCTGAGCCGCCACCAAAACACAGGGCCGCCCAGACAAGGCGCTGACTCGGTGTCTCTCGACCTTGGAACCCCCTCAGTTCAGTTCAGTTCAGTCGCTCAGTCGTGTCCGACTCTTTGCGACCCCATGAATCGCAGCACGCCAGGCCTCCCTATCCATCACCATCTCCCAGAGTTCACTCAGACTCACGTCCGTCGAGTCCGTGCTCCAGTAGCATATTGGGCACCTAACGACCTGGGGAGATTCTCTTTTGATATCCTATAGAAAGCATTAAATACAAACACTGGCCCTGGGGTCCCACTCACGGAGGTTTGGACCCAGTTCATCCGATACGACCAGGGCCATGGGATTGCAGAGCCACCCGGGTGGTTGGCGAGGACAGGCAGGGTTCAGAATCGCTGCTCATCTTCTGGAAGGACAGAGGCCGACCCCGGGAGGAAGGCAGCCCCGCTGCCCGTCGGGTGTCCCAGGAGGAGAGCGTCCGGGGCCTTCTCCCAGGGCCACTCTCCCCAGGCCCCGAGGAGGGTGCTAGTTCTGCTGATGACCCAGGGCTGGCGGCGTGGGAGTTCCTCTTTTTTTCTCTGCTGTGGCTCTCCTCCCATCCAGCCCCGGCTTCTGCTGAAACATAGAAACACAACAACCATGCTTCATTCTTGGTTCCCTGTGAACAAACTTCCCCGTGACAACCATAGATGTGGCTAAATAAAATCTAGCCATATGTGTTTAATCTCTTCCATGTTTGATGAAAATATAAAACACACAATAAAGCTTCAAGATTAAAACCTGACTGCCTAGGAGAGCGAGGGCTTGAAAGCTGGTTTTTTCACGTATAATTGTGGAGTATCTAGCATGAAGGGGCTGCATTGCTTTGTTCTATCAAAGGTCACTGCTCAAATGTTTAAAATTCCTCTTTACTAAGCAGCACAGACCCCCCTAGAAATAATCTCCTTCAGCCCACACATCTTCTGCACAAGGCTTACCCCCTGAGGGTAAGAAGGCCACGCAGCTGGTTGGTGGCAGGCCAGAGCCAGACCTTCTCCTGACATCAGAAGTAATGGCAACCCTGAGCACTCACTGTGCTCCAGGTGTCGCCCTAACAATCGCCGTGTGTGTGAACCTGTGACACCGTCACAGCGGTTCTAAGAGGCGGGTCCTAACAGCCCCTCTCAGCAGTGGAGGAACTGATGCGCCGAGAGCTGACAGCATCCCACACCTCAGCTCTTCACACTCCCCGACTTGCTTCTCTCTCCCCCCCATCATGCCAGTATTTCTCAAGCTTGAGTAATCTATGGCCCTTCTTTAAAATGGCCACAGACTCTTGAAGCCCCTCAGGATTGCAGGCCCTGGACTGTGAAATACCAGCTTAAAATCAGGACAACAGCCACCTCCTGGGAAAAGGCTCTCTCAAGTGTAGCTGCAGAGTGGGGTTCTGTCTTTGTCGCTGGTGAAATGACATTGGAGGTCGTTATCACGGTGAAAACCAAACGTTGAAAACTTCTTTCCGTCTTAATCTTTCAGGATTCCTGAGTTCCTGAGCCCTCTGGTTTGGGAGGCACAGTGTTCTGCTCTGCTGTGTATTTTGATGTTAAAAATCTCAGAGCTCAGTGTGTCTTATCAGACACTCAGCAGTTGTTAAAGGGCCCACCCTGTTCATGCGTCCGGGTCTTACTGCTAACAATCATTGGCTTTAAAACACAGGAAGATGCTTTGCTCATCCTTGGAAACCTATGCCAGTGCCGAGAGCACGCAGTTCTAGACGCTGAGGCAGCCTGACCATATCTGGGCCTTGGAGCCAGCCTGGGGCCGAATCCGGGCTCTGGTAACTCAGCTGGTGAAGACCCCACCTGCCACACAGGAGACGCGGGTCCAGTTCCTAGGAGGGGAAGATCTGCTGGAGAAGGGACAGGCTCCCCACTCCGGTGTTCTTGGGCCTCCCTGGTGGCTCAGCTGGTGAAGACTCCACCTGCAATGTGGGAGACCTGGGTTGGGAAGATCCCCTGGAGAAGGGAAAGGCAACCCACTCCAGTATTCTGGCCTGGAGAATTCCATGGACTGTATAGTCCATGGGGTCGCAAAGAGTCAGAAACAGCTGAGTGACTTACACTCACCCCTACCAGAGCTGGCGTGGGGCAAACGCTCCACGAATGTTAGCTTATGAAAGCATCATGAGCTAGGGCGTGCACGTGTGTGTGCGTGCATGCACACATGTGCAGACAAGCCACAGGCATGTGTGGCCATTGTCATGACAGAGGCCTGCCAGCAGCCTGCCTCCCTGGTCTGTGTCTGGGGCTCCAGGTCCCTGTGCCTGAGGCCTTGGGGGTGCGTGGTGGGGCAGGGACCGGTGAGTGAGTGGTGAGAGTGGTGGCTGCCTGTGGGCACTCGCTGTGTGCCAGACCCCTTTATATGTGTGATCGGACCTTCCCAGCACCCGACCCTGCGGCAGTCTCCCCATTTTACAGAAGGGCCAACAGAGAGGAAAGTGACTTGCCTGAGGTCACACGGCTGGCAGGTGGCAGAGACAGGATCTGAACTCAGTCCTGTGAACACGTGTGATCGCGCTCACAGAGGCCACGTGTGTCTGGAGGTCTCGCTGTCACCAGGGTGACTTGTACCACCCCAGCCAAGGCCTCCAGCTGTTGTAGGGGCTTTGTGTAAAGGCAGCTCTTCCCTCCACACGCCAGTGGCTCGCCTGACTCGGTAGAGGGCCGCTCCGCGTCAGGGCCCCAGAGCCACGGGGGCCTGGGTTCAGGTCGCAGGTCTGCGGTGCGGTCAGGGCTGAGGCTGGGACACAGCGACCTGCCGCCCGGCCTGCATCTGCAAAACAGGGAAACCTCATCCGCTCAGAGGGGCTGTGCTGAGAACAGGCGCTGCGTGAAGCAGCCTGGCTTCCTAAAAGAGCGTCAGATGAAGGAGAGCGTCAGAGAGCCTCCCTTTGTCCTGCTGCGGAAAGCCCCTGAGTTTCCAGTTTGGAAGCCTCGGCGTGTGTGCCAGTTACCTTGCCTGTTCTCTTCCCTTCCCAGCACGGGCCTCTAGGGTCCACGTCCGACTGTAGTAGAGAGGTTCACAGACGATTCGAAAATCCTTTTCTCGTCCCCTGCAGGTGTGTGGTGTGGGCAGGGTCATCACTGGATTATAATTTTTGTGCTGAGGCTTTTACAATCCTCTCGCTCAAACACGCCAAGAGCGCTCTTAAGCCAAACCGAGGAGACCCAGGTGTAGCTCAGGCAGAAATGCTGGCGTTTTACCTCTGCTTTGTTGTTACCTTTGCAGCTTTAATCGCCTTGACTTACCTCCGTATGAAACCTTCGAAGATTTACGAGAGAAGCTTCTCATGGCTGTGGAAAACGCCCAGGGATTCGAGGGGGTCGATTAAGCGCCCCCTGCCTCGGGGCGGTTGTTCTTCGAGCAAGTCCTGCTTGCGCTTTTGCATTTGCCTGACAGACTCTGCAGAGACGCTGGCAGAGAGCAGCGCGGCGAGGGTTCTCGGAGCGGAGCCCCTGCCCCCGACTTGCCCATGGCCGACAGGGAGACCCCGTCCCGGGTCGCGTTCCTGCATTTCCCACCAATTTCCAACTGGTTGATGTGTATACTGATTACATTTCAGGAGGACTTATTCTATTTATGTTGTGCCTCTGTAGGCCAAGCCCTTAATAAATATTTTCCATACTTTATAATGACAGCGAATGGAATTAATCACTCTACAGGTATAGTATTACAACTCATGTTTACTTTTTAAAATGATTTAGACCGATTTGCAGATTTTATTTCACTACAATTAAAGATGTCTCATGTACTTGGAAAAGTGAGCATTTTTTTTTTTTTTGTATTTGAATTTCATACCAGGTTTAATGTCGGTGATGTTTTTATTTTTAAAATACTTGGAAAGCCCCACCCGCTACTGGATTAGCTATGTAAGACTGACTTCTGTCCAAAATCCTTCTGCAGACAAATACTCTAACATTAGGCATCATGACAGTTTTTTCCATGCTCAGAATGAAAACTGGATATTACATTTTTTTGTTCAAATTTAGCGTAATAGCTGCAGACTGAGAGAATTGTAACATAGCATGACAAAATTTGTGTTGACTTGAAGGAATCACACCATTATTCCTCAGAAGTAACTACGTGTGGTGGAGCACGTTTGAGGCAGGGTTGGACTGTGACTTCTCGTAAGAGAAGCTACTTAACCCTTTCCGATGCTGTACAGCCCTCCTATCATATCTTCCTCCTCGCTGTTGTAGTAGAGACGCTCGAATGACACTTGGCACCGAGTGACTGGAGACTGGAGAGCAGGCCTGTGCAGTCTCCTGCCTGTGCAGCTTGCGAACGGTAGCTGAATACGCAACTTTTGTTCTAACTGCACCAGTTCTGAAGGCACTTTATGTACACGTGGAACTCATGCCTGGTTCTATTTTGGTTTTGTTTTTTAATCACAGCATTGAATGTGATTTCTTCTCTCTGCACACGCCTTTCCGGGGCAATATCTATCGGTTGTGTATCTGGCTGCTGGTGTCTAAACCCTGGCTGTAAAGCTGAGCCTAGAGGCCTGTCCTCACCAAGCGTTTTGTGATTTCTCCTCCACTGCAAAGATTACTAGACAGTCTAACCGGGTTTCATTCCCGATGACCTGTTGCATGCTTCCATACCGCGCTCTGCCCGCGCTGTGTCCGTCGCGTGCTGGATTAAAAGGGCGGAGAGACTTGATTTGACGCCCTGACATCTGGCTCTCCAGCTCACCCTGCTGGGGGTGGAGAGTTCTGCGGGATTCGGGTTCGTGGCCACGCGCAAGTCCTCGTTGCAGAATTGTGTTTGAGGGGACGCCTGAGGCAGGGCGAGGGGGTCTAGCTGACCCCCTGTCCTTAACCTGTGTCGTCCTAGCCCTGCGGCGGCCGTCCAAGGAAGCTGGATAGATTGCCAGTCGTAGATGAGACCGAAAGAATTGTGGTTTCAGGGCCTCCACTTAGGATCTGCCGGGTGGCTTGTGGGAAGCCACAGATGTTTGTGGTTGAGCTGTTTAAAGGGGCTGCAGAGCCCTTGGCATCTAAAAGAAGGTGGAGTTCTACAGAGCTGAAGGTTGTTCCCTTCTCACGTTTATTTTTAAAAATCCAATAGTGATCAGAAAACCTAGATTTTGAGTATTTAGAAAAAAAAAAATATTGCTCATTTTTACCTCTTGGTGGGATTTTCTCCCTTCAGTTGATATAACAAGTATCTTCTTCTCTTAGCCCCTCGGCTTGCTTTTTATGATTCATGTCAAAGTCTGGGAGAGCAATGTGCTGGAATGGGTTTTGTAAGTGTGTAATTATAGGGAAGAAATCCAACAATCCTTGTCGAAGAACTGGGATTCTTCTGTCATTTCATAAATTCTTAAATCAGAATGTTCACTGAATGCAAATTAGGCAAAGTACTGAAAATACGCAAGAAAACCCATTCTAAGATCATTTCTGTGCCAAGAACAGATAAGAATTATCGAAATAGACCCCCATGAATACTTGGAAGGCGGTAATTGTGAATGACAGTTCGATTCATCTCTCCCTTATTATCTGATTTCAGTGACAGCTCGAAAGTGCTGGGTTTAGAGTTTGTTTGGGGATTTTGGCTTCCTTGAATCCAAATAAGCTTCCCCAGTTCTCAGCAACTCTCCGTGTTCCACTCTGTCTAAAACGGCCATGTACCTTGCTTTCTGTCGATCCTGAGGACCACTGTCTACCACTTTCACGCTATAGCCTCGGGAGGCGGCAAGGGAGAGGCACAGTGGGCCGAGCAGAGGCCTCTGCCCACCTGGCTCAGCAGGCCTGGGGGCAGAGGACAGTGTCACCGCCCCAGATCTCTGTAACAGTGATGCCTTCCTAGAAATGACCGGGATCCAGCTTCTCTAGTCCCCTGGAAAAGAGCCATTAGGGGCCATTTTGCCACGAGGTTAAGAAGTCAGTTCCAGAATTTGCATATTGCATGTGGTTGAAAGGTTTTTCAACATCAGCTCACCCAGTCACCTGTAAAAGTCCTGCGTGTTTCTAGTCCCCCCTCTTGTCGGCCTAACAGTGAGTTCGGGGAGTCCTGCCCGGTAAGGATTGGCTCCAGGCAGGGTCTGCTTGTCTACCTGCTGCCTCTGCAACAGGGAGTGATGAGGCGTGGGTCTCAGCACTCTTCCTTTCTCCTGAAACACGTCCCTTTACTTACCAAGGCGCTTCGGTAGCTCCCACCAGATACTCCCTAAGGCTGGATGACAAATGCCTGACATGGTTTGTTCCTCCCACGTAAGGATGCAGGGACAGGTTCTGAGAAGATTTGAACCACTCTCTGCATCTCACGCTGTTCAATGGACAGCGTGGACCGCTGCCGTGTGACCTTGCCAGGTCCAAACTGGCCCCCTTGAAGACCGAGCTCGTGTGCCGCAAACTACTAATTGTCCTCACAGTTACTAATTGTTTCTCACGTGACTCCACTGTTTTTCTAACTCGTGTGTCTTGCCTCTGAAATGTCAGGATCCATAGAGCGCGCCCGGGTTAACCAGCCCTCAAGCCCTTGCCCAGCGGTGCGCTGGGCCTCCTCACCCTGACTCCGCAGCCCTGGCGGACCCCGGTGTCGTCTCCTGCCCTGCCGGCAGGGAGCGAAGCCGTGCAGGGGACCCTCCTCCGAGCCCCAGGAGGTCCTGCGCTACCTCTGTCTTATTCAGACTTTGGGGTACACCCTGGTAAATCAAAACTGCCAATTTTAGGTCCGAGATGTGTTTTTTAAAATAAACCTTAATAAACTCCACTTTGTACTTTAGATTTTAAAACTGGGAAGAAAAATGTGATATACTTTGGACCACTTTTTTTTTTTTTTTTAATTTATCGAAGCCTTAAGGAACAGTGTATATACATCTGCATTCACACACCCCGCCCCAGTCCCCAGAGTGTTTTCAGCGCGTCAGGGACAAAGCTGTAGCGTTAGGATGTGAGCTTGTATGTTTTATAGGAAAGGAGAGCTTTCTGTTGGTACAGAATCGTCCAAGAAAACCTCCCGTTTAGACCCCTCCCCTTCGTAAAGGTGCTGCGTGCAGGGCAGCGCACGTTTAGGACGCGTGTCTTTCCGGTGGTCGGCTTTGTGTGTGTGCAAGTGACGGTAGAGTCTCACGGCATTGGTGACAGGCCTCTGTGCGCCGATTGCTCGATGTGTATCAGTGCATGGTGAGCCTCGTGACCGTGACCCCGTGTCCACAGGCAGAATCTGCGTTCCTATAGGAACTGCTTGCCCCTCTCCCTCAGGCTAATTCACCGGGACTGTCACGGTTTCCTTCATGTTAAATGCATTTAACTGTTGCTCCTTGACTACTGTGTATGTAATATATGTACGAACATCTGCTGTGCAAATCTACCTGTATGTATTTGTATAGCATTTACACCTACCTTGAGGAATCTGGTTTCGAAAGGGAGCGAGAGGTTAGTCCCTGCTACTGTTTTCTCCAAGCTGTGTCCTGAGAATTCTGACCCTCAGAGAACCCAAGGAAGATGATGATAGAATATGCTGTCATCTCTTAATTCAGCATCTATTATCAAACGAAACGTGAAAAAAACAGTGACTTTCAAGGTGAAAAGTTTCAAGCATTCCAAATGAATTCTCAATGTTTCATAACTTTTTATTATAACCTCATCTCCTAATACAAAGCCAAGTACTATTTGATACAGTGATTAAAAACCAAACAACTTGGAAATTTTTTAAAAGACATCGTCTGGCTAAATGCGCATTTTCACAATCAGAGTAGCTTTAAAATACAGTTGAATTTGATACACGTAGAAAAGGTTTTGTTGAAGAACAAATTCCTTTTGCTTTTCGTTTTTCTTGAGAGACCTAAAGAGAAATTGTGGATTGTTTTCCTGACTTAACAAAAGAGTATTGTGACAAAATGAAGTCATTGTAAAGACGTGATGCGACTTGTCAAATATTTAATAAAGGATTGTGGAAGCCGGAACTTTTTCTACATCAAGTATTACAGGTTGTCTGTTTTAAAGCTTCTTCATGAATGCATCGTCTTAATTGTTTGGGGGGTGATATTCAAATGCCTGCAACTTTGTAGATAGTATGCTCATTAGAAGCATCTCCCTAGAAGTTCCACATTTTTTAAAACATCATTGAAGACTTCCCTGAACACATGGGTTGAGCTTAATGGGATGTACCTCTATTCTTATCCATCTGTCTTTTATTTAAGAATCAATGACTTGATGGATTACCCAAGTGGTAGCATAAAGTTCATGACTGGAAAGGCATATTTCATCTCTGGTTTTCATCCAGCCCACCCTCAATTTATGTTCGTTAATGAGACTCAGTAATGAAGCCTAAGATGGTTCTCAGAAAATCCAGCTATCATGTCAATTCCCTGATAAAACAGGTGGATGACTCAAATTTTGTTCCTTTTTCTTACCTCTTGCTGGCCTTAACTTGTGCCCTCGGAGACTGCCGGGAGGTGCCATCCAAGCAGGATGTAATTTCGTCCTGGTCTCTTGCCCCCTGTCTCTCTCAATTAGCTGTAGACCATGTCCTGCTGGAAAGACGGCAGTACACTTCCACATTCCTGCAGCCTCCTCCAGCCTCATGGGAACACACAAGGGAGACGTCGGTGGATAGAGCTGCCCTGAACTCGTGTGTGGCCATCCTCAGAGAGAAACACACATGATGAGTTTAAATGACATAGAGGAATAAATCATACATCAGTTACACGGTTGCTGGGTTAGTAAACGCTTACCCTGCTCTGAAGTCCAAAGGTGACCTAGTCAGGCCTGAAACTCGAAAGCCTTCTGGTAAAAGCTGGTAGTAAGTGTGGGCATCTGGGAATTCTAATCACTGTGGCTGGTCCTGGGTACCACATCCAGAGGGGCCCCTGGATGTACGAGGGCAGATTCCACTTCCCATCCCCTTGGTGCATCCCCATCCAGAAGACGGCGCCTCTCAACACGCGCTCCCAGAGAGCCCGGACCACGGGGTGTCTAAGTGAGTGACGGGAGAACAAAACAATGGTGGCTTTTATTGACCCAGACGGACTCCGTCAGAGGACTAGGGGATCCCGGCCCCACCTGGGGGACACCTGCTGGTGGGGGCTGAGGAAGTGCAGAACCAAGGCTCCCCGTGTAGGACTGACCACAGGCCAGCCTGGGGAACAGGTCAAGTGGCCAGATCAGCCTGTCCCCTTCCTGCAACCCCAGGCGGTGCCTCCTTCCCCTTCCCAACCAAGCCCAAGTCCATCCTGGCAGCAAGTCACAGCATGAGCTTGACCGGAAAGCAGTGGAGAGGCTGTCCCCTGCCTCTAAGCAAAGTGGCATCTCCCCTCAGCTGGGCCTCAGGAGCGAGGCCCCCTCGACACCCAGGGCTTCAGAGAGCAGGTCAGAGGTTGCCCTTGAGTCCCAGCCCAGCCCTGGCCCCCGCGCTCACAGCAGCAGGTCCTGGCCCCTCTGGGTCCGCCTGCTGCACTTTATCCTGAAGCCTGAGCTGCCTGTTCTATCTCAGTCTCCTCCTTGGCTGGATGTGCGGCCCACTAACCCCTTCGGGGCTTCGCTGGCTGTAGGAACCCACACAGCCTCAGAGAGAGGGGACCTGATGGTAGGAGGGGAGGAGGGAGGGCAGCTCTTTCTTCCCTGAGCCCTTCCACTCACCTCCCCCAGTGCTCGGGGAAAGCCTTCCCTTCTCTGCAGGAGAAGTTCGCCTGCAGATAGGCCCATTTGGAAGGGGTGTAGGGTTGTGTGGGAAGGAAACCCCCAGCTGCACACTGAAGATGCTGGAGTGACAGCCAACAGGCAGGTCTCGCTGTGATTAAAGAGAAATCATACATTCTGGCAACTTCTAAGCAGTCCCGCACTGCGGGACTTTTTCATACACTTTCCAGAGTGAAGTTACCGGTTTTCAACCCTGCGTGGCCTTGTTCAGACTGAAGAGCAAGGCCAGCTAAAGGCAGACCATTCTGCACTGCCGGGACCTCACCATGCTTTAGTCACATGACTGCCAGATGTTCGATCCGGAAGGACCTTGGCCCCTGAGTCCCCAGTTCTTGCCCTCGCTTCCTCCCTGGGTGCCCAGTGCGGTTGGCCTAACTTGTTGCCCTCGGGGGCGGCCCTGCAGAGACCCAGCATGATTGCCGTGGGAACCAAAGACCCCAGGGAGGGGCCAATCAGCTTCTCGCACTGCCCCCGTGGGTCCCTGGGGGCTGGTGTGACCTCTCTGACCCCGTCTCTTCCCTCCAGCAGCTTGTCTGCTGCAGAGGGGCTGCTCACCACCAGGCCCAGGGGAGAGAGGAGGACCACCGACAGCCCAGCTGGAAATGGGCAGCCGCCCTCAGCCTTTAGGCCACCTCTGGTGAGGTCAGGCCCAGGGTCAAGGTCAGACCCTCAGCATCCCATTTCAGACGGGAAACCTGGGTTGTCAAGGGAACCTTGCAAACACATTGAGCTGGTCTCATTCTCTCAAAACCCTCACGGTGGAGCAGAGTGCAGGGTGGTCCGTGGTGGGGGCAGAGGACCAGAGCACAGATGGGTGCCAGGGGCACCCCAGGCAGCCTCCCTCCTCCGAGCCAAGCCACCAGGAGGGTGTAAAAAGCCTCAGTCTACCTCAAGCAGTATCATCCCAGCCAGGAAGAGGTCGTGGTCAACATCCTCAGGAAACCGTCTCTTGCTGGCAGGGGCCAGAGCCCACCGCCACTCTGGGTGTCCCCACACCCTCCTCAAAGCGCAGGAGGAGCCCTCGAGCAGGGTAAGGGCCCGGCAGCACTGGGCGCAGAAGCTGTTTGTGGGAATCGGGGCTGCTGCACAACTGTGGGCTTCCCGGGTGGCCCAGTGGTGAAGAACCCACCAGCCGAAGCAGGAGACACAGGCTCCAGCCCCGATCTGGGAGGGTCCCCTGGAGGAGGACACGGCCACACGCTCCAGTGTCCTTGCCAGGGGAATCCCGGGGACAGGGCAGCGTGGCGGGCTGCAGCCCAGGGGGTCGCCCTACTGTCTGCAACGTAAACTCTAGGCTGGGAGGTGAGGGGCTGCTCCCAGACGTCCCTCCACCATCCCCTGTCTCAGGATCCTCTGCAGGCCCCAGGCAGGGGGCGGGACGGCCCGTGTAAGGTTGTGAAGAGTAGAGGACCAGAGGGACAGACCCCCGACCAGCCACAGCTGACCGCAAAGGAGGCTGGGAAACGGAGTTCAGCGACAGGCAGCCTTCAGCACCTCCCTGCAGAATGAGTCTCCCCTTCGGAGAGTGCCCTTCCTGCCATTTCCCAAGCTTCCATAGTCTGCGATTCCTCTCTTGGGATAGTAGTACTATTGCTTACCGTAAATCTCAATCTAATAAGGTAGACACTGTTCCCACCAACCTACACAGGAGGCCCAGAGTCTTAGAGAGAAGAGATCTGAACCCGCGTGGTTTGGCTCAAAGCCTCCCATCAGCCACTCACTCTGGCCGCCCTCCACTCCCTGCACCAAGCCTCCTCTCCGAGGGAAGAGCCCAGACATCGTTCACACTGACGCACGTGACTGATCACACCAAATGCGTGACCCGTTCTAGATGTTTTTACAGACTCCAAAGGTGAGGCTTAGACCTAAACCAGCAGGAGTAAAGACTGACCTATGGCATCTGAGTGAAAGTCACTCAGTCGTATCTGACTCTTTGCGACCCCTTGGACCCATGGAATTCTCCAGACCAGAATACTGGAGTGGGTAGCCTTTCCCTTCTTCCCAACCCAGGTATTGAACGGGGGTCTCCTGCATTGCAGGCGGATCCTTTATCAGGGAAGCCAGCAGCAAGCTGAGTGGAAGAGGGCTTTTGAGGGCAAAGGCTCCGCTTCAGGCCACCATATCCAACAGACACAGAGATGGTGTGGTTTAGTCACTCAGTCGTGTCCGACTCTTTGCCACCCTACGGACTGTAACCCACCAGGCTCCTCTGCCCATGGGGTTTTCTGGGCAAGAAGACTGGAGTGGGTTACCATTGCCTTCTCCAGGGGGTCTTCCCCACCCGGGGATCGAACCCGTGTCTCCTGCATCTTCTACACTGGCAGGGGGATTCTTCACCCCTGAGCCACCGGGGAAGCCCCACACAAGGAGCCCCTACCTGCAAAGACAGCCTGCTCCAGGGACAGCCCCAGGCCCACACTGCCTCTCTGCCCCAGGACAGAGCTCTCTCCACCTTCGAAAGCAAGGGCCCTACATTTTCCAGATCCGGGGGCAACACGAACATCCCTTAGTCCAACAGAGATGACGGGCCGTGGAGACCTGGAGGCCAGGGGGCTGGGTTCTCTACCCTCGGGGACTATCTGATGGAGTGTCAGGATGTACATTTTTTTTAAGTGTTTCTGTTGGATAAACACAAGCTAATCGCTAAAATCCTTTAATACTATTCTAGTTGTTCAGCTCTCTTACAAATTAGAAGAGCGCCTCTGGCACACCAGGGTCCTCTCCCCTCCGACCGCCAGCCTCTCCCCGCTCTGCCCTGCCTCCGTCTTGCCTCTGGGCAGCCTGTATTTACTCAGAAGATGCTTGCTTGTTCATCAGGTGAGGTTATCAGGGGACATGCCCTCCCCATCCAAAGGTGTAGTCAAACAAAAGTCAGGCCTTTGAACCCCAGGCTCCGGTTAAAAAGTAACAGGCTGGGTTTTGGGTCAATAAGAGGCAAATATTAGCTGTAGAGGCCAGAGCCCCGTGACCTTGAGAAATGTGCCGTTGCTCTTCCTGTGTCACCAGCGACGGCCGTCTGTCCTGGAGGTCCGGGACACTTACGGACCCAGGCGACCTGGAGCCAGTCTTTTTGCTTCGCAAGTTGAACGTGGACGCCACCAGCCCTTACAATTTGCTCCCAGACCGCTCCACTGGCCTGGAGGCCGCCATAGCAAGGCACGTGTCCACTCTCTCCCCCTTTCCCAGCTGCCCGACACGCTGGCCAGTCCGCCTCTGATCACACCGCCAGGCTGGCCACTGTGTCCACGACTTGCGCGTCAGCCCCTGTGTGGTGCTCAGGGCCGTGCAGGGCATCTGGGCAGCAGGACAGGCTCCAGGGGGCCGCCCCCAACACTGCCTTCCCAGGCTTCACCCTGCGCTGTTGTCAGCCGTTTCTGCTTCCCTGAAGCTCGATCCTGGTTTCCGTGACATATGCCTGTCCCGGTGGTTCTCTGCTTCTCAAGCTACTCTCCTCATGCAGGTGTTTCCCGGTAACTCACCCTTGATGTCCTCTGTCTTGCGCTCTCTCGCCTCCCCCCCCACCTCCCCTGTGGTTTAAAGTCATCACTACCACGCGAGCAGCGACCAGATCTGCCTCCACCCCCACCTCTCCCAGCGCCCTCAACCCTTCCCTCCCGCACCCCCAGGCGATCCCCGGCCACTCAGACTCACAGAGCCCCAGGCTAAGTGCCCACTGCTTCCAGACTTCTGTTTCTAAGCGTCTTTAGCGTTCTGCTCTGGTGTCTTCCAAGCGTCCACCCTGGGGCTTTACTCTCGCATGGCCCCGCTCCCCAGGTTCCAAGAGGGAAAAAGGTCAGCTTTCCACTCACTCGTCCATCCATAAACATGCCACCATGGGCCACACGCTTGTAGCAACTGGAAATATAACCATTCAGAACAAAAATCCTCCCCTCCAATAAATATACACTCCAGTGGAGGCAGACAATGCATAAATAAGTGAGCAGTGCACTGCATTAAATGTTGGTGAAACCAAGGAAAGCACACGGAAGGAGGAGATGGCGTAGGAGGGCGCACACCTGGACAGAATGGACTTCCCTGGCGGTCCAGGGGCTAGGACTCTGCACTTCACCGCAGGGGCCACGGTTTCCATCCCTGGCCAGAGAACTAAGATGCTTCATGCCACGCACAGAGGCCAAAACATCAATTAGGATAAAGATCTCAAGGAGGTAAGGGTGAGTCTTGTGGCCACTTGGGGAGCAAACACAAAGGCCCTGAGAAGGGCAGGGATGCAGGGATGCAGGGATGCAGGGACCGGCTCACTCCCCTCCCGGCCTCCCCGCGCCTTCCCGCCTCGGGAGCTTCTGCTCCAGTCGTGATAACGAACCCCCTGAGCGCACCCCCCTGCCCTTCTCCCCTCCCTCAGTGCAGTGTGCGCGCAGCTCTGAGAGCCCAGCTCTCATGATCGCCCTTCACGGTGGAAATCCGTCAAGATTGCCAGTGTCGGCTCATGAACGTCTAAGCCCCTCAGCCAAGCTCTCTGGGCCAAGGGTGAGCTGGTCCCTGACTCAGTTTCCCTCCCTGCCCCTCTCTTCCCTCAAACACACGAGCCCCCCACACGCAGCCCATCCAATCCTTCCTTCTTGCCTTTGCCCAAGCAGTTCTCTCTCCCGGGAATGACCTCCCCCACGTCTAAATCTACCTAAAAGTCAGAGTCCATCTCAGATGTCCCTTCCTCCGGGGAGCCTTTCCTGATTCCCTCTGAACCCTCTGCCCCTTTCTGCCTCTTGCTGTGCTCCCGTGTATAATTGTCGTCTTCCTCTTCATCACCGTCAGCACCCTGAAAGCATAGTTACATCAGTGCTCTCTGTCCCTGGGTGCTCAGTAAGGCTGGGTCAAAGGTGCCTGGGGAAGCAGGGTGACGCTGCAGGTTCCAGAGTGCTTGGCGGTCTGCGGGCTTCAGCTGGGATGACGCTCACTGTTCCGCGCCTTGGTCCACTCCTGAGTAATAATCAAACTGGTCGGGCGAACAGGCATCGTCCACCTCACGACCCTGGCGAGGCACCCCGGTGAGAAAGTCATCTGGGGCTTCTGGTGAAAGACGAGACAGGAGACAAGCAGACTGTCCGCAAAAGACACCGAAACTGCCGAAAAGGACCTGCTCAGGGTCGTGCCGCCTCGGCCCGGGCGCTGTGGCACCTGCCGACTCTCTCTGCAGCCTGAAAAATAGCAGATGAACACAGTGCCTTTTTCACTCTGCTTTTCATCCTTCTCAGGGTTTTCAAGCCTCGTAGATCAGCAACACTTTAGTTCAAGAGATGGCGGTTTCCCTGGAGACCTTCAGGCGCCTGAGCCGCATGTGGCCGTCTAGGCAAAGACACAGGGGCAGGTGATTCCTGAAGGCGGCCCAGCCATGTCCTTTAGGGGCTGGTGCGTGGCGTGGGAGGAGGCCTCTGCATTTGGAAAAGGAAGTGCTCCAGCGGAGGTGAGGGAGAGAGAAGCTGCAAATGAAAATTCTATATATGGAGATGCCATACCTATGTAATGGGCTTCCCAGGTGGCTCAGTGGTAAAGAATCTGCCTGCCAGTGCAGGAGATGCAGGAGACTCAGGTTGGATCCCTGGGTCAGGATGCGGGAGACTCAGGTTTGATCCCTGGGTCAGGAAGATCCCCTAGAGAAGGAAATGGCTACCCGCGCCAGTGTTCTTGCCTGGAAAATCCCATGGACAGAGGAGCCTGGTGGGCTACAGTCCAGGGGGCTGCAAAAAGTCAGACACTATTTAGCAACAAAACAACAGCAAGCCTTGTGTGATGCCGCCAGCAGAGGGCAGGGTGACACACTGTCAAACCCATTAACATTTCTACAGCCAGGCCTATGAATGCACGCACTAAGTGCAATAGACAAGCACCATAAATAGCCTCACGTCAGCTCAGGTCAGGGTTTTGCCACCTGACAAGCTTTTTGTCCCAAATGGGATTGCTTCACCTTTATAAAAAATGACTTTGAAATGGCAGATAAGGGCTTGTGGCTCTGCCCAGAGGTCAGTGTCTGTCCAAAATTCAGGTAAGGATCTACAGATTCAGTGCAAGCTGTATCAAAATTTCAGTGGCATATTTCATAGAACTAGAATAAATAATTATAAAATGTATAGAGAAACATGCCAAAGATCCTGAAGAGCCAAAACAATCCTGAGAAAGGAGAATCAAGCTGGAAAGATCACCGTCCCTGGTTTCAAACATAAAGCTATGGTAACCAACGCAGTCACACCAAACAGCGGGACCCACACTTCTGTGGGCAGTTAATCCGCAGCGAAGGAGGCGAGAAAGAACGCGCACCACGGACGCCAGTAAGTGGCGCTGGGAAAGTGGACAGTCCCATGCGAGAGAACGAAATTAGACCTCAAGCCACACACAAGATCACCTCAAAACGGAATAAAGACTTGAATGCAGGTCCTGAAACCATAAAAGCCCTCGAATAAAACAGGCATGCAATAATTCTCTGGATATGTCTCAGGCAAGGGAAACGCGAGCAAAAACAGACAAATAGGACTAAAAAAAAAAAAACACACATCCATACAACAAAGGAAACTATCACCCAAAAAAGAGGCGACCTGCTGAATTTTCAAGTTGTATATCTGACCAGGGGTGAATATCCAAAGTATATAAAGAAATCATACAACTCACCAAAATACCAGACAATCCAATTTTTTAAATGGGCAGAGGATTTGAATACACATTTTCCCAAAGAAGATAGGCACGTGGCCAGTAGACACATGAAAACATGTTCAGCACCAGCAATCGTTAAGAAAGTACAAATCAGAACCACAATGGGGTATCGCCTTAGACTTGTTAGAATGGCTTTTATCAAAAAGATAAAAAGCAGCAAGTGTTGGAGAAGATATGGAGAAAAGGGGACCCTTGTACTCTGCTGGAATTATAAACTGGTGTGGCCACTTTGGAAACAGTATGGAGATTCCTCCAAAGGCTAAGAATAGAACCACCATTTCATCCACCTATCCACTTCTGGGTATCTGAGAATACTAATTCAAAAAGGTGCTTGTGCCACTGTGCTCACTGCAGCTTTGTTTACAATAGCCAAGATATGGAACAAACCTAAATGTTCACTGATGGGTGGATGAATAAGGAAAACCTGATATATACATACAATGGAATATTATTCAGCCATGAAAAGTGAGATCCTGCCATCTGTAATCATGTGGAGGGACCTTGAGAGTATTATGCTAAATAAAATACCCTAGGATTTCACTCATATGTGGAACCTAAAACAAGCACAAAAAAACATGAACAAAATAAAAAACCCTTACAGATAAGAAGAAAGATTAGTGGTTGCCAGAGGGACAGAGGACCTGGGGATGGTGGCAGGGGTGATGGGAGTCAGTGGCATGGCAGTGGGTGGTGACTCGACTTCTGAGACTGACACTGTATAAGGTATAGATATCAGACTACAATGCTGTACACATTTTGGAAAAAAAAATTTTTCCTGGAAGAGCGATCACTTGAACTGAACTCAAAAGATCAGCTGGCACAGAAGGGATCTTCGTAGCACCCACCAGACACGCCAGCTGCAAAGCCTCGAGCAGCCCCCAGGGCAGCTAGTGCCAGCGCCAAGGGAAGGGGCTCCTACCGTCCAGGCAGGAGAGGCGGGCGCAGCAGGGACCAGGCACCGCTGCCCACCTGCCTCCAATTCACCTGGGGACGAGCGCCAAAAATAAAAACCCTGGGCTCTCACCCGAAGCCCTCAGAAAAGGGAGCCCTGTAATCTCCACTCATAAGTTCTCCTGGAGATTCTCATTCATGCAGAAGTTTCAGAACCTCTGATTCAGTTGAAACACCCGATGTGCCAGGGGGTGTTCTAAGCTGCTTTAGAATCATGAACACATTTGATCCTCCAAACACCCTCACTAGGTAAGTTACTATCACCATTTTGCAGGTGGGGAAATCAAGGATTAAAAAAAGAAAACCCTCCTCCAAGATCATGGAGCCAATAAGGCACAGACCAGGTGGTCTGGTTTCCACGCTGGTGCTTTAATACCACGCTATCTTTGCATTGATTTGGGCATCTCTGCTCCATCTGCAGTCACAGCAAATCTGGGGCTCTGGGCAACTTGGAGCGCGGATGACACGTCCCTGAAGTGGCCCTATGCCTCCCTGGGCACAGACCACGCATGCAGCTGTGTCAGGGAAGGAGGAGAGCTGTGGTCTTTCACCCCTGGGGGCTGGAAACCACCGAGAGAGGCTGACCAGTTTGCAATGAGCCTTTTGGCCCCGGGGTTCAAAGCCCGTGTTCCTCTCCTTTTTTTATCTGTGTTGTCGATACCTGTTTCAATAGCTTCTGTTTGAGGACATGGAGCCAGAGAGCTGGAATCGGGGCTTGGAGCAGCCTGACCGGATGGTCAAGCCTGCAGAGCGGTCCGCCCTCTCCTTATGTCAATTCCAAAAGGCAGGGTTTGGAAATCAAGTCAACAGAGAGCTTCTCTTCATCTCCACACAAACAGCCATCCCGTGGTGTTTGTAGAGTGTTGGGCAATGCCGGACCAAGCAGGGTCAGGGGAAAAGTCAATTTTGCCTTTAAATCTCTAAAGCCAGGTTCTGCTTTCCACATTTCCATCACACGCCTACAGCTCACATCAGAAAGCAAACGCTCCAGGCTTGTGCGTCTGGCCCTCCCCAATCCACCCACCTATGAACTACAGTGGGCATCAGAGAATGTCCTGGAACATTCTGCCTTTCCCCTCACGCTGAGCAGAAAGTCTCGCTGCACAGACCGTCACCAAGCAACCTCTATTTGATGGCCCCAGAGTTCTTGTTCAAGGACAACTGCTTTCTAGCTTAAGCCAGTAAAGAAAGCACTGGAATCCCACACGAAGCGAGAGAAATGGCCCAATGCCACGGGTCGGCATAGCAACCGTCTACTCAGAGGAGTTTAGAAATGGAACAGTAGGAAGTACTTGTTCCAAACCCCTTGCTTTACAGATGAGGAAACAAAGGCTCAGAGAGGGGAGGCATCTTGCCCGAAGCACCCAGCTCACAAGGGGAGAGGACACGCCCGAGCCCACTTACCCAGCACAGCCTTCACTGGCCTCTCCTCATTTGTCTCCAAAACTTCCCATTCTCAGGCATCCATTCAGCCTCTTATTTCTTCTCTGGGGTATCTTCTATGGGCCAGTGAGGGTCTAGACCCTGGAGATGAACCAATAACACGGGCTCCAGGAAGAAGTCTTGGTGGTTTCCCCTCCCTTCCTCCCTCGTCCCTTCAGAAATGGTGCTGGGGGGACTTCCCGGTGGCCTGTTGGCTAAGATCCCACGCTCCCAGTGCAGGAGGCCCCAGGTTCGATTCCCCGTCAGGGAACGAGATCCCACATGCCACAACTGAGACCCGGCACAGCCAAATACATATTTCTTTTTAAAAAGAAATCTGAAGCCACAATTTTAAAAAGGAAACAGAAGAAACAGCACTGGCCCCGGGGTCGCCCTTAACCCCTGAGAACAGCAGCTCTGGGGCTGAGCTCAACACGTGGGGAGTGAAAAGTCGCCCCTCGGGAACCAAATTCTGTAGCCCGAGTTGAGAAGCACCACTTGAGTCACAGGCCCCGATTCCACCCACTGCAGCTCCTGGGAGCCTCGTTCCTGGGAACGAGGGACGGGAGTGGGGGTGTCTGAGCATCGTCACAGCTGCCCGCCCCCCCTGCCACCTGCTCCAAAGGAGGCCGGTGCCACCTTCCAGCAAAAGACTCCCCCGGGCCTGAGGCCACTGAAGTAAGACGCCTTCCTCCAGAGCTAGCTGCAGATGGCGGGAACAGCCGCTGCCGTCCAGCACCGTGCCAACACGGCAGGGCCAGCCCGAGGGAGCTGCTCTTCCCTCTAAGGGGCTTGACCCGTGCGCTCACGGGGCCCAGCTGCAGCCCCGGGTAATTGATCCGGGATGTGTGTGCAACGGGCGGTCGGAAAGCTGCAGGCCGCTTCCCACAGCATCATCGAGAAGGTTCACCGGAGTCAAAGTTAGGAAGTAAACTAGGGAAGGAGTGGGGTTCTGTAAGAGCCTTGCTCTCCCTCTGAACGCAATCTGTCACTCCAGATGACTCACGCACCGACGGGAAAGACTAAAAATATTCGAGCCCGACACTTGCATCTATTAAATCATCATTTTGTCGCACATGGCTGGAAACTGGGTTTTCTAAATGTTACTGCGAACTGTCTGCCTCTGCTGCTGGGTATCTGTGGGCTTCAAAATCAGCTCCAGGGCTGGGGATGATCCCGCCCTGAGAGGCTCAGAGGGTGTCAGCACCAAGGCATCCGTGTTGTTTGTCAGCAGCAGCAGTAAGACTCCAGGGTTTCTGACCAGCGAGGGGGCAGCGCCTGGTGATGGGGCCTGCCCTTAGCCGCCCCAGCCCGGCGGCCAGTAGAGCCGCTGTGTCCCAAGCTCTGGAAAGCAGCCGACTTCTCCTTGCTTCTCCTAAATGGTCATCGGTTTTCTTCTAGGCGCTCAAGGCGATACAGGTTTGGCTGCGGCTTCTCAGTGGTGTCACCCAGGACAGATCAGTGAGTTCAGAGGCCCTCGTCCTGTAAGTTACACCCTGCTCCATGTCACAAGCAAACGCAGGGTCCTGCCTGGCCACCCGCCCTCTGCTCAGCAGCGTGGCGCAGAGGAGGCCAGACAACCTCAAAGGGCACCAGCAGGAGCATTTCTGCCCCAGAGACGCAGAGGGAGAGGACCTAGCTTCAGAGCCAGCCATGGGAAGAAGTGCTCTGTGTGGAGGACTCGGTCCTCCTTGCAGAAATGGACACAGTGCAAGGCACCCCCCCACCCCGCCCCGAGCGCACACACACGCCCCCCAGGCTGAGCCGGCCACGTTCAGATCCTCAGCAAGGGGAGCCCCCTGGGTCTGGGACACACGGCTTCTGGCTGCCAAAGGGCTCGATTCTAAGTCAGGACGATGGTCCAGCAGGCAGAGACCGCATTCAGAGATGTTCTCTGTGATGTTCACAACTCAGAGGTGGGAATTTACCCACAGACTAACTCAGACCAGCGTCCCAGGAGGTGCTAGTGGTAAAGGGACCACCTGCCAGTGCAGAGGACATAAAGCCTTGCAGACGATGGTCCAGCAGGCAGAGACCGCATTCAGAGATGTTCTCTGTGATGTTCACAACTCAGAGGTGGGAATTTACCCACAGACTAACTCAGACCAGCGTCCCAGGAGGTGCTAGTGGTAAAGGGACCACCTGCCAGTGCAGAGGACATAAAGCCTTGCGTTCCATCCCCGGGTCAGGAAGGTCCCCTGGAGAAGGACGTGGCTGGAAACTGGGTTTTCTATGCCGGTATTCCTGCCTGGAGACTGCCACGGACAGGGCAGCCTGGTGGGCTACCATCCATGGGGTCCCACAAAGTCGGGCACGACTCTCAGCACGGCGCCGCAACTCAGACCAGACGCAGCGCTCAAGGAGGGTGAAGGGACTTAGGTGGCAGCATAGTTTGAAAAGATGAATGAATCTGGGGAGCGTTTTAGACGAGCTCCAGGCACTCTTACAAGGGACACACAGACGGAAGGGGCTGATGGAGAACTCAGGTCGTGGAGTGTCAACACAGCATTTCTCTTCTTCCCCCACCACGTCTCTGCTTCACCAGCCTGTGTATAATCTCCTTTTCGTTGTTCAGCCGCTAAGTCACGTCTGGCCCTTTGCGGCCCCGTGGACTGCAGCTCGCCAGCTCCCCTGGCCCCCGCCAGCTCCTGGCGTTTGCTCAGAGGCATGTCTGATGAGGCGGGAGCTCCCTTTCCGTCCCTTGAAGCCGGCTCGGGCAGGCTTTGCAACTCTGTTTTTGCCTGTACGCTGTTCCCTGAAACTCCAGCCCCTTTAGTGACTCAGGCCCCCTCCCTCCGCCCCCACGAGTGGGGCCGTGAGGCCTGTCCTGGTGTCCCTCCTCCCCTCCGTGTTCTGGTTCGGGGGCTGGAGGAGGAGCAGCTGGCAGAGTCCTCTCGTTCCCCGACAACTCGCTAGTGGCCGGGGGCCCCTGGTCTCTGTGCCCCTGGGGGGGGTGCCTCTGGAGATCCTGGTGGTCTCTGGGTGCTGGTGAGTGTGGCTTTCAGGCCAGCGGGGTTCAGCCTCGCCCTGGGCCCCTGGTGCTGCGGCTGTGCCGGGGGTGGGGTGCCTCCTCTTCTGCTGGCCCAGACTGGAGGGTGCACACCCCCAGCCCCACCCTGGGCACAGTGGGCCCCGCCCGGCCACGTCTCCTGGTCTGAGCCTCATGGCGAGGTTCAGGGAAAGCTCAGGTGGGTCCTCTTGGAGCCCAGTGAGGCCTGGGCAAGTGGGAAGGTGAGGCTGTCCTCCCTTCCTGCCCAGACACGGCCCCTCCACCCTGCGGGGCCCTGACACCCAGCCCGCCTTTCCACAAGCTGCCAGAGGGCTTGTCAAGCGGTCCGGCTCTCTCCCGGGAGCTCTCTGTCCTGTGGCTCAACGAGCACCAGGCTGGCCAGCCAGCAGCCCCCTCCCCTCAGCGAGCCCTCTCGGTGCTTCCTGGGGATGGCGCTCCCCGTCCACCCACTTGGCCTGGGGTGGGCGGTGGGTGGGACTCACCGGGTGGGGTAGCAAGTACGACTTCTCCCCAAGTACCGAGCTGGCCCCTTGCCTCCTTCCAGCCCCAGGGCTCGCCCCACACAGGCCAGGGCAGGGGGAGCTGGGGTGAGGGGTGGTTCCTCTGAGGAGGTGCCAGGAAGCCAATGGGACCTCCCCTTCGAACACCTGGACCCCTGGCATTGGTCACCGACAGCTCTGGGCCTTGACTGCAATTACAGAGCAACAGGAAAAGTTATATATAGCATTCTATTACTCAGCCAAGGAAAGAGACGGAAGAGGCTCTGCATGCACTGATACTGAGTGATCTTGAAGACGTGCTGGGAGATGAAAGAGCAAAGTTCAGAGTAATTTGGCCCCAACTTGTATTTTAAAGATGGTTATGCTGCGCACACGTGTGTCTGTGTTCACAGTCCATACAAGAAACATCAATGGTTGCCTGGGGGCTGGGGTCTCACTTTCCACTGAAGGCTCCATGAATGGAGCAGACATTCAATAGAGCTGACCCCCTGCCCTAGGCTGAGACGGGAGAGAGAAGACCCAGTTAAACGTGACATCACACCCATTTAGCACAAGTAAGAAATGAGCAAAATAGAGCAGCGGTGGGTATCGCCAGTGCGTGGTACAGGCCAAAGAGAAAGCGGCGTAGATACAGCAAAGGAAAAGCCACATGTTACTTTCACAAAAATAAATCTGCTGGTCATGCACCACCCGTTTCTAAAGAGGAGGAGAGGCAGCTTCCAATAAAAGATGCTGGTGATTAAACATCCTCAAGAGAAAGAGGAAAAAAAGAACAAAGAGGCCACGAAGTGGAGACATGGAGAAATGACTGTATCCAGAACTTTGGGCACAGGCCTTTTTTTAAAATTGAGGGAACACCGGTTTAAGACATTGGGTTTCACGTGTGCAGCGTCCTCCTTCTGCCTCTGATACCCTGGGGGGTGCTTCTCTGCAGACAGAAAACCTGTGCTCCCACCGGTCGCTGCATAGCGGCCCCCCTGCCCATCTCAGCCTCCCCCACCCTGCCCCACCCCTCTCGTAACCACGACTCTGGTCTCTGTATCTGCTCAACACAGATATACCACACTTTTTTCCTCCATTCATCTGTTGATGGACACTGAGGTTTTTCCCACGGCTTGGCTAATGTAAATAAGGGTGCATATTGTCTTTTAGAATGAGTGCTTTCATATCCTTTGGGTAAATACTCAGGAGTGGCATAGCTGGGTCACACGGCAGTTCCATTCTTCAGATTCTGAGGAAACTGTTTTCCCCAGTGGCTGCACCAGTGTGCATTCCCAGCAACAGAGCATGAGGCCTCCCTTCTCGCCACAATCCTCTCCAGCACTTGTTATTTCCTGTCTCTTACAATATCCATTCTAACAAGGTGAAGTGATCTCACTGTAGCTTTGAGACTCTTGAGAGTCCCTTGGCCAGCAAGGAGATCCAACCAGTCTATCCGAAAGGAAATCAATCCTGAATACTCATTGGAAGGACTGATGCTGAAGCTCCAATCCTTTGGCCACCTGATGTGAAGAGCCAACTCATTTGAAAAGACCCTAATGCTGAGAAAGACTGAAGGCAGGAGAAGGGGATGGCAGAGGATGAGATGGTTGGATGGCCTCACTGACTCAATGAACATGAATTTGAGCAAGTTCCAGGAGACGGCCAAGGACAGGGAAGGCTGGCGTGCTGCAGTCCATGGGGTCACAAAGAGCTGGACGTGACTGAATGACGACAACAGTCGTTAGTGACGTTGAGCATTTTTTCGGTCGCCCGTTGGCCACCTGCCCACCTTCTTAGGAAAAATGTCTATTGAGCTCCTCTCCCCATTTTTTTAATCTGGTAGTTTTCACTGTTGAGTAAGGCACAGGCTTTGCTCTGATACTCATGTACAGGTTGGTTGGTTGTATGACGTCTCATTTAAACGGGGGGCGGGGGGGGTGCTATTATTACTCCAGCCCCACTTTGCAGATGTGGACACCTGCATCAGAAAGCTGCCTTGTCAGGTCACACAAGCCGTCAGTGGCAGAGGGGCCCAGACCCAATTTTTCTCATATTCTGAGTGATTCTTTCTTCTACACACGTTTCCAGAAACTCCAGACCCCGAAGGGGAGCATAAGAGCACCGCCAAACTGCCATGTGTCGACGCCCCACACCGCGAGGACCCCGCCCCAGCACGCACCAGGCCTGTGCCCTCGCCAGCTGCTGTGTGCCCCTTTTTATTATTTCACTGTCGAACCTGTGGATAGAATACCAGCTCCAGAAGGGGCGAGATCTTATGCTGCCTGACCCTTTTCCTTTCTGTTTCTGGCTGAGACTACGATCAGCTAGTCTACACTGAAGTGTTAGTGCAGGAAGGGCTACCCTCTCAGCCAAGACGTTGAACTTTATCAGGGCCTTTGGAGACGAAGTCTTAGCTGAGAGGTCTCCACCACTCAGACCCCAAGGCACCAGTTTCCTTCCCCTGGAAACCATCATGAGCAGTTTCTCAGACATCCTCTAGACCAACAAGGACACAGGTTACCCTTCCCTGTGTGCACTGAAATGGAAATAGGTTACACACACCGCTGGGTATACGGCTGTCTTTACTTCGTAAAACTTTAAGATTGTTCTAAGAGTTGTTTAAAGAACAGATCTTTGAAATTGTTTTATCAGTTTTGTTTAAAAAAAAAAACCACATACTTCTCATGATTTTGATGGCTCTAGAATATTTTGCTCTGTAAATATACACTATGTTAATTTGATTTTTCTAATAGATATTTGATATTTTGTAGTACCTTGCTCGGAGAAGGCAATGGCACCCCACTCCAGTACTCTTGTCTGGAAAATCCCATGGACGGAGGAGCCTGGTGGGCTGCAGTCCATGGGGTCGCTAAGAGGTGGACACGACTGAGCGACTTCACTTTCACTTTTCACCTCCATGCATTGGAGAAGGAAATGGCAACCCACTTCAGTGTTCTTGCCTGGAGAATCCCAGGGACAGTGGAGCCTGGTGGGCTGCCGTCTATGGGGTCACACAGAGTCGGACACGACTGAAGCAACTTTGCAGCAGCAGCAGCAGTACTTTGCTATATAAACAACACTGCAATTTTGCACACTGTAGGATAAATTCCTGAAAGTGGAACTGTGTGTCCAAAACTATGTGCATTTGTAATTTTGATAGATATTTCCAAACTGCCTTGCAATTCGGAGTGACCTGCACTCTCACTGGGGTTTCCCTGGTGGCTCATTGGTAAAGAATCCACCTGAAATGCAGGAGACACGGGTCTGATCCCTGGGTCAGGAGGATCCCCTGGAGAAGGGAATGGCAAGCCACTCCAGTGCTCTTGCCTGGAGGAGCCCATGGACAGAGGGGCCTGGCGGGCTGTGCCTCCTGGGGTGGCAAAGAGCTGGCTATGGCTGAAGCGACCGAGCGGGGCACAGCTGCCATACGGATCTGCAGTCTGCTTTCCAGGCTTTTGATCTTACAAATGATGCTGCACTGAATATTTTTATGTACATGTCTTAGTGTCCTTTTGTGACCATATTTATAAATTCCTGGTAAGAGGATTACGGCACCAAGAGGGGTGTACTTCCAGTTTTAACTCACTGTCAAATTATCCTTTAAAGAGTAGACCAGTGACACTTCCAGCTACAGCATTTGAGAATGGCATCTTGCCCACAGCCTGACCAACACTGGATATTGAGCAGCTTTTTAACTTTGACCTATGAACTCACTGAGAATCGGCCTCGCGCTAGCGTTTCTATGGTGACGGATGAAGCTGACCACGTTTTCCTGTGTTTCCTTTTCTGTAAATTCCGTATTCATGTTCTTCCCCGTCTTCATTTTCATCTTGAATTATTCAGTTTTTATTTAAACGAATGTTTTCTAAACTGAAGAAATGTGGCTGTGGTCCGGATAGCTAATATTTTTCCCTGGATCTTTTTTTCTTTTGACTTTACTAATTATCTAATGGTAGAAAGCCTGGATTTGAGGCTCTGTGGACTGCTTAAGAATGCCTTCTCTGGCCCAAAATTACACATATTTTGATCAGTTTTAAGTGTAGTCCCTCAGTCATGTCCGACTCTTTGGGACCCCATGGACTATAGCCCACCAGGCTCCTCTGTCCAGGGGATTCTCTAGGCAAGAATACTGGAGTGGATTGCCATCACCTTCTCCAAGGGATCTTCCTGACCAAGGGGTCGAAGCTGGGTCTCTCTCATTGCAGGCAGATTCTTTACCATCTGAGCTGTCAGGGAAGAGCTAGACGATTGCTGCCGTCTGTCCTCAAGGTTCATCTGGTATCCGTTGTTCCTCAGCCCCCTGAGACAGCAGTTTAACAAAGCGCTGAAGGCTGACCTTCCTTTTGATGGTCCTAGCTGAGACCTTGCACCCCACCCCAGTGCTCTTGCCTGGAAGATCCCACGGA
The DNA here is from genome assembly GCA_006410675.1 of Oreotragus oreotragus. Lineage (NCBI taxonomy): Eukaryota > Metazoa > Chordata > Mammalia > Artiodactyla > Bovidae > Oreotragus > Oreotragus oreotragus. Next base: position 257,083 of record SJYX01011164.1, read on the forward strand.
CGGAGAATTTCTAAAGCTCTGGCTTCACGGGACTTTACCCCGAGTTTTAGCTCGTAATGTTTTTGGAGTTTGTAAATCTTTTCATGGAAATCAGCCCACTGATGTTTTACACAGCAACCCAGGGAGAGGCAGAACACTGTCCTTAATATTTTTATGTAGGAAAGTGGAAGTCCTGCGAGATGAAGCCAACACAGCGGGAAGGGCTGAGCTGGGACGCGAGTCTCTTTCTTAGTGCTCCGAGTCTACTGGCCCGTCCCCAGGTCTTCCTGCCCTTCCTGGTTACGGTCAGCTTCCACAGAACAGAGTCGCTAAGCTTCAATACAACGCTTTTCAACAACTGGGATATAGTTGCTGTGCAACGTCGTGCTGGTTCCTGCTCTACAGCAGTGTGAATCAGCTCTATGTATGTGTGTATGCTTTTTGAGCCTCTCCCCACCCCACCCCCATCCCACCCGTTTAGGTCATCACAGAGCGCAGAGCTGAGCTCCTCTGCTGAACAGCGGCTTCCCACTGTCTGTCTGTTTTATACACGTGGCAGTGTGTTTGTGTCAAACCTCATCTCCCAGGTTCCCTGCCCCCTTCCTCCGCTCTGTCTGTGCTCTGTGTCTGCATCTCCATTCCTGCCCTGGAGCTAGGTTCATCTGCAGCACTTACTGAAATAGTCACCTCTGTGCTCAAGGAATGATGTAACTCTAAGGACGCTGACCTTTGACCTCCAAAAAGAACTGAGCCAGGTCAGTGGATTAAGTAACACAGGATCCTGGGATACGTTCAGATAGGGCTGTCACATAAAATATAGCATCCCTAGTTAAATTTACATTTCAGATAAACAATGAATGATTTTTAGTATAAGAAATTCCCAAATATTTCATGGGACATATTTACCCTAAAAATATATATATTTGAAGTTAAAATTTAACTGGACATTCTGTGTCTTTAGTTGCTAAATCTGACAAGTCTATAGAAGAGAGAGAGTTTCTTGATACATGTAACAAGATTTGTGACATTCTTGCTCTGAGGAGGTATTAGCTGAGTTGCAGCAGTGACTTCCTAACATAGAAACTAATATAGAAATACAGTGTCACCTTGTAACACTTTAAATCTCATAAACAAGAAATACTTTTCCCCATTTTTCTTGGTATAAACTAAAAAGTTACGCATTAAGTATCAGAGCCTTAGAAATTACAGAGGATATGTGCAATTATTTATCTTTAAATGTGGTCTTTGCATCACTATCAACAATTCTGAATAAAAAAGGAAACACCCACCTTATTTCAAAATACAGTTTTGGTGAATAATAAGTTCAGTCGATGGAACACAAGGAGTGAAAATAGTATCCAAAATTATTTTTAAGAGTGTTGATACAGATATTGACATGGAAGTGGTTGAGGATAGAATATTGAATGAAAAATACAAGCTGCTAACTTATCGTATTTTTGCAAAACGATTGTCTTTTGTCTGTTAAAGTGTACCTTCCCCCCTCATGTTTCAGCATCTCTGAAATTAGGATGCCTGTAGGATTGCCATTATCAGTGCTGTTGGGCAGCCAGCAGACAATGTAGCTGTCATCGATGAGAACTCAGTGATGGCTGGTCATGGTGTCAGCTCACTGCGTTATCTGCATTGTTGGTGCAACGTAGTGTGAGTTTGCCACAGAAAATATCTTCCAGGATTACACTGTGATTCAGCATTGAAACAAAGCTATTTTCTGTGCAGAAGCTTGAAAACGAAGTAGAGGGGACTAAATTAGATTTCCATGAAACAAATTTTCTTTTTTATCTTGGAGAAATAATCACAGTTCTATACTGTCTTGCAGAGCAGCATGTGCTTAATAGGACCCAAGAAAGAAAGAGACTCTTAAGTAGATGAAGGGATATTGTCCTTTGTTTCTGAGAAATGTACAGGAGGATTGCTGATGACAAGCCAAGGAAAGCAACATAAGACAGCGCATGTATTTCTGGGCCTGTGAGCCAGGGCCAGGGCGGGCTGAAGCGGAGCTAGGGTAGGCAGCCCAGCCAGCAGCTGGGGACTCTGGCTGCCTGGTCCAGCCCAGGCTGGGCTCTCGGCAGCTAAAGCCAAAGGCAGGGAGAGGTAGAGGAGGCTCCACATGGCGCTTGGAACTCCCCTGCTGACCCTCCCCAGGGCCAAAGCAGCTATCTGAGCAATAGGAGAAGGAACGATTTTGAGCGAGAGGGGACAGACAGACAGGGATAATGCCAGTCCTTAATTTGCATTTTATCTATTAGCTGGAACTTACCCTGGTCACTCGGGAGCCTCAGGCAGAGGGAAATCCTTGGGGCTCAGACCAATGGCCAGATTTGCCCTCTGAGCTGGCCCCAAACCTCTGACCCAAGGATCCTTCTTCCCCAGCAAAGCGAGGAAGGGGATTCATAGCCACTGGAGTCTATGGTCCCAGAAACAAAGAGAGCCGGAGCCACGAGGGACTAGGCCTGTGGTCTCCCAGGGTAAACCATCTCATGCCCCTAACAACAGCCAGATGAATGTCTTTTCTCTCAATATTTTCTCCATCATATCTGCTTAACAATAGTAATAATAAATCTAAAATATCATCTCATTTAATCCTCAGACTTCCCAGGTGGCTAATGCAGGAGATGCAGATTCAATCCCTGAGTCAGGAAAATCCTCTGGAGGAGGAAATGGCAACCCACTCCAGATTCTTGCCTAGAAAATCCCATGGACGGAGGAGCCTAGCAGGTTACAGTCCATAAGGTCGCAAAAGAGTCAGACATGACTCAGCACATATGTATTTAATCCTCACCATAGTCTGGGAAGGGAGCTGTTATTTTCTGAATTTTACAGAATAGCAGATTCAGGTTCAAGTCCAGCCAACAAGTGCAGGAACAGGACTCAAACTTCAGGTTTTCCGGCTAGAAATCCCCCGCTCCTAAGCGCTACCCGCAGTACCTCTCTCTGAACGAAGACCCCTGGCCGGAGCTGTCCTCTCCTGACTAATCCCACCGCTGCTGTTTCTCTCCTGCTCCTTGGAGCTGCTTCCTCTCTCCCACCAGCCACTCTTCCCAAACCTCTGACATGCGCATGACCCAGAAGCTCTTTGAGCCCCACTCTCTGGAGTTTTTATGCAAGCTTCAGTGCATAGCATGACTAGTTAAATCATTGGCTATTGACTATTGACCTGACTTCTTAGCCTTCTCTCCAGAGGTCCAGGGGTGACACAAGTCCCACTCTCTAATCATGGGGTTGGGGCCTCTGGCAACCAGCCCGCCTCTTTTGGTTACCTAGGCTCCAAAAGTCACTTCATTAATGTAACAAAAGGCATCTTTAGAGCTCTTACCACTTAAGAAATTTCCAGAGTTGTAGGAGCTCTATGCCAGACTTGGGGATGAAGGCCAAATACGTATTTATTGTTAAACATTATCGTAATTATATCACAATAGTCATTCACTCTGTTCCTTTAACCCTTAGACATCTAGATGACTTTGGGATTATACTAGGAGCTTCATGGTGTTTGTGGGGAGGTGGGATGAAAGGGAGATGATTCTGTGATGCCAACCCAAGTCCAAGTAGAGGCCACCTAGGATAGACCATGAACAAATGAATAAACGCCTCAACTAAATCTTGCCTTCACGTGGCATTTCATGAAATGACTTGGCTTCTTCCATATGAAGTCTCTGGTGATGGGAGAAGTTGGTGCCATCAGAATTTCTTGAAAGTCATCAAGGGCAAGAGGAAGAGCTGATTGGCCCCTCTAGCCTGAGGATCTGTGTCTGTGACTCAGCGTTTGGCCTGGGCATTGGGTTCCCTTGCAGGAAGGAGTCATAAGCACTACTCCCTTCACGAAAGGAGGCCCAGAGCTTCGTGGCTGCTGAGAGCCATTCTCAGGGAACCCCATGGGCTCGCTCTGTCCTTCCACATTCCTGTGCTCAACAGCGTAGAAACGCTCAAGGTGACAGGTTAGTGGGTTGTAAAACACGACGGAGCACCTGGACAGAGGTCATAGACCGGGGCACGAACAGTATGACGCACAAGAGTTTGTCCTCAGTACCCAGAATTTTGAGTTACTCTTGGAAAAACAAAGTCACAAGTATTGAAACTCAGCCTCCCTAGGTAGGGAAGCTGAAGAGAACAGCAGAGTTGCTTCCAAAAAATGGAGCTTCAGGTGCCTGCCTTGACCTGTATTAGCCATGTCTCTGATGCTTCTTGTTTCAATTTTAAAGTCAGGAAATAGCTCAAAGATGTTCTAAGGATTTAATAACAACACTTAACAGGGCTTACTTATTTACCCTGTGCCAGGCACTGTTCTTAGCACTTTATGCATATTAATTCACTAAATCCTCACAGTGACCTTATGAAACAGGTACTGTTATTCAGATAAGTTCATCAGTGAGAAAGGGGAAGCAGAGAGCGGTCCGGTGCCTCTCTGAAGATCACGTAGCTGGAAGGTGGGAGGGCTGGAGGCTAAACCTAGGCAGCTTCACCGCAGGGTCGATAACTACACCATGAAAGAACATGAGCAAACATAAAGAGGCAGAGAGCAAACGGTGCTCAAGTGAGCGTGTTTCACTGTGTTTAAAGATGCAGTTTTCCCCCACACTTTACCATCTTGAAAGTCTTATGTGTTCATATCTGAAAAATTGCTAGATTCAATTAATTAGGAAATGACTATGAGGTGGAACTAATTTCTGAATAATTCTTCCAATTCCAATTTGTCTCTTTGTTACTACAAGAAACGTAGTTTAAATGAAGCATCTATTGTCCGCCTACTGTAGATAGTGGCTAGCCAAGCCCACGCCGGAGCTCTAAATATCAGATGAGCATCAGGCCACACGACCTCATCTTCTAACCGCGCCCCCCTCAGCACCGCCTGCACTGGCTTCACGGGCCTCCTTCCCGTTTTGAGACACAGTTGGGTGTGTGGGTCCCTCTGCCTGGAAACCCTCTTCCCTGTGGCTCACTCGTAATTTCTGTCTGCTCTCTGTTCAAGTGGTGGGGCCCTCGCCATTACTCTCTGAACTTGGGGCCTTCCTCAAACTCACTCCCGGCTTCTGACTTCATCTTGTTTTTGGCTCACCTCCTTTTGGATGTCAACTCCATGGGAGAGGGCAATTCAGTCTGATTTTTTTTGGCTGGTTGAGTAGGTTTTGCTTCTGCATAGGGGTGAGGACTCTTTGAAGATTCTTGTTCGATGTTGAAGGAAGATTTACTCTGAGAGTATCTGCTTATCTCCAGAGCAGGGAGGCCGTGAGGAGAGGGGAAGCCAGGCAGAAGGCTAAAGGGCCTGCATTCTACATCATGTCTCATTAGAAGTCCCAGAGGAGTGGCCAACCTTCAGAAGAACTAGGATGAAACAGAACATTTTGGCAGAGTGCTAGACAGCATCTAGATTAATTTTGTGATTTAGAAAAGTGAGGAAAGACGAACTGAATGCAAGGCATCAATTTTGCCTGGATCAGAGCTTTTAAGAAGAAAGAAAAGAGCTCTAAAAGAGATTTTGGAGATAATTGGGGGATTCTGAAAATAAGCCAAATATTAGATGCTACGGAAAATCCCATGGACTGAGAAGCCTGGCAGGCTCTAAGTCCATGGAGTCGCAAAGTGTCAGACACAACTGAGCAACCAAACAATTAAAATTAAAACTGTTAACGTAGCTCTGATCACGGGACCAGGTTAAGCAGAAAACTCCCATTCCCCAGGGACATGGGCTGAAATGTTTAGCTCCCAAGTAGCATAATAAGTTCTGCAACTGGTTTGTGACTGCCCTCTGGGAGCATGTACTGCCCGCTCAGATGCTGAATGGTGTTCTGAGCCCACTTCCACCCCTAAGAGCAGGAGCTTCAGTGGGAGAAGGTGGCCGGTGAGGGACCTCAGTGATAGAACCAGGACTCACTGTCAACATTCCGGGCCTCCTCCCGAGTCCTGGACTAGGGCACTGGTTTGAAAGTAGCTCTGATTCTCTTTCCCTCATATGGTAAATTCAATTCCCTGGGCCTCTTTTTCTTTACTAGCCCAACAAACAAACAGTGAGTCAGTACAGTTCAAGACTCTGCTAATTTCTCTGTATCCATCTTGGTTTTGCTTCTCTTCATTAACAAAGACGAATTCACCTCCTAGGTCGCCTAAGCTTTCAGAGCAAATGACAAGCTAGTATCCTCAGCTTTGCTACACAGAGAGGAAACTCAGAAATATAAAGTGTGTTTTTCAAAGGCAAAACTTTGACTGGTAAAGAATCTCGAATGAGACCCAGGATTTTCAATTCTCAAACTTCAGCCTTCTTCATGGCAAGAGTTTAGCATTCTTCATTGGAACTGATTATTTTCTTTTCCATTTCAAAAAGCCTGCAGTTCAGGCAGGAAAAGACCAGTCACTCACCCACGGGGGCGGGGCCTGCTTCCAGCTGCCCGGGTGGAAAGTTACCTGATTGTGTTTTTCTCTGTTTTGCAGCCTGTACCTGAGTACAAATATCAGGGATTTCAGACATGCCACACTGAACTTCAAACCTTGCAGGATCCAAATCCACCTTATCTTAAAAAAACGCATCCCCTTTAATTTAAAAAAGGAAAAAAAGAGATCATTTTAAAGCAGCCAAGGCAGAGATTCCGATTTGCAGGAAGAAGTTTGTTTTAGGATTATAAATAGGGCAAAGGGTACCCTTTCTCTGAAACTCAAAATCCTTGCAAGTACCATGGCTGGGAATTTAAAGGAAGTCATCTGAAAGTTGAACGTTTGTCTTCATCATGGTTTTCCAAACAAAAGGAAAACTGTCGGCAAAAACACATCAACTTTCAGAGAGAAGCTGGTGAAAGTGACTGGGGTGTCCCTGTGGTGAGGCCTGGGATTCGGGGGGGCCTTTCCTGCTGTTTGAAGGAATATCTATACTGGGAGACTGAAATGCCATCACACTGAAAAGGTGAAAAGTCAACAGTAATTCTGGAAAGAAAAAAAAGTGGTTCCTGAAACCAGGAGAAGCAGCTTTTGAAAGTACAAAGCAAGTTTCCACAGGCGGGCTGGTGAGGCCTCACAGTGAGGCCAGAGCCTGCAAACGAAGCCGGAGCCTGGGCGACCCCGCTGGGCCCGCTGCAGTGCTTTTCCCATTTCAGGGTGAACCTGGGGCTTCTGCCCTGTGAGTGTGCCAGCCCCCCGGGGCCCCCGCCTGCTCGGGCCTGAGCCCTCCTGGAGCCCCTGGTCTCTCCTGGGAGCGAGCGCTCAGTTTGACCTCAAGTGGTTGCAGGGAAAGGACCCAAAAAGAGAGGCAGCCTCGGGGCCCATTTCTTGAGATCAGTTCTCAGGAAAGAAAGAGGAACGCCAGGGCACATTTTTGCTTGCCCGCCGACTGTTACCTGAGACGCAGCACGACAACCAGTCACGGGAGTGAGGGAAATGGCCACATACCGGCTAGTGAGGCTGCCTCCTCGCCTCAGAGGCTCACGAGCTTTGACCAGGAGAACCAGGCCTCACTCCAGACGGCCTGTGTCTCCAGAGAGAGTGACAAGCAGCTGGCTCTCACAGGGTAGGAAGGCGAAACAGCAAGGTGGGCTGAGGAGGGAGAGGAATGATGGGAAACGTGACCAAGTGGCAGCTGGGACCCCGCGTTAGGGGTGAGGGAGGGGAGGCAGCCCTGCTGACGTTAGTTTTGTATGCCTCTCTTTATCTTAAAAAAAAATACAGAATGTGAACTCCGCTTGTCTTGCTCACTGTTGTGATACCAGAGCTGAGCAGATAAGGAGGCGCTTAATAATTGTTGGTGAGAACAAATAAATAGATAGTAAGTGCGTCAGAAATGATTGGTTCAAGAGAAGACTCAGACTGGCTTCCAAATGCTGGTCAAGAGTTGGAAGTAGGATGAGCCAAGGGTATGCTTAAGAGGCTCCTGGGATCAGCTGACTCTTCTAGAGCTAGAATTCTGAGGAGGTGACAAGGTAATAGACTGCAGTCTTCCTGAGAAGAAAGAGTTAAACAGGCTGAAGCCTGCGTGTCTGAGGGAATGTGTTCGGCAGGGGTAAGGGCCTTCAGCCCGGCTTAGCGAGCTTGACCAAAGGTGACGATGACTAAGGGCTAAGGTTGTGGCCTCCCTCCCTCCCTCCAAATCGATCCTTTAATGTGACTTATCAGAAAGAGAAAGAAACTTGTTTACTTTAAACCCCTGGATCCCATAAAGGGAGTGGGGAAAGGCTTAAAACCCACAGACGCTCAGGGCCGGCGCCCACAGCTGCCCCCACACAGCCCGCAGAAGGCGCATCCCACTGGCAGAGAAGGGGCCCGGGGCAGAGAGACGCCCGCGCGGATGGAAGGTAAGCGCGTGCCACACACTTGCCAGCGCCCTCCAGCGCCTCTGTCCCCCTGCGGGGGAGCGCGGACTTTGAGAAGTGGGGTGAGGTGCGACCCAGGTGTTTAGAAAGACCCCCTGAGCAACGTGTCATGTTACGCACGCCACATTTTAATTCATCCACCAGGACTGTTCTGTGTCTAAGAAAACCAGAGACTTTCCCAAAGATGCTTCTCCCCACCCAGCGGAGGGAAAGGAGAAGACGCTTCCCAGGTGGCTCTAGTGGTAAAGAACCCGCCTGTCAGTGCAGGAGACGTGAGGGACGCGGGTCCGATCCCAGGGGTGGGAAGATGCCCTGGAGGGGGCCGTGGCATCCCACTCCAGTATTCCTGCCTGGAGAATCCCATGGACGGAGGAGCCTGGCAGGTACGGTTTATGGGGTCACAAAGAGTTGGACACGACTGAAGTGACTCTGCACTCGTAGAGGGGTTGTGGACTTTCATTTCTGGCCTGGAGTGGCTGTATATGAAGCNATGCCCTGGAGGGGGCCGTGGCATCCCACTCCAGTATTCCTGCCTGGAGAATCCCATGGACGGAGGAGCCTGGCAGGTACGGTTTATGGGGTCACAAAGAGTTGGACACGACTGAAGTGACTCTGCACTCGTAGAGGGGTTGTGGACTTTCATTTCTGGCCTGGAGTGGCTGTATATGAAGCCATTTTCTATTTTATGATGGTCTGATTTAGCAATAACGTAGAGGCCTTTGAACGAGATTCTACCGATAGGATGCTAGCGTTAGGACGTTTATTTGACCAGAAACCCTCCGCTTTCCCTTCTTTCAGAGCCAGCCTGACCGCAAGGCTACCTGTATTTTGTTCTTCTAAAACTCCAGCATTGGAACTCTCCCTCTGTCCAGCTAGGATTGTTCCCTGGACAGCAATGGAATTAGCTGGGCACCTGCATAGAGATGACACTGGTTCCTAGGAATCCCCAGAGCTCAGCAGTTCTCTTTAAAGAGAGTCTACTGAGGGACTCCCCAGGCGGCCTAGCGGCCAAGACTGCGAGCTCCCAGTGCGGGGGACTCGGATCGACCCCTGGTCGGGGAACTAGGTCCCACATGCCGCCCCCGAGACCCGATGCAGCCAAGCAATTAAAAAAAAAAGTCTACCGAGACGCCCAACTTGGTTGAGAATTTGCCCAGTNAGCGGCCAAGACTGCGAGCTCCCAGTGCGGGGGACTCGGATCGACCCCTGGTCGGGGAACTAGGTCCCACATGCCGCCCCCGAGACCCGATGCAGCCAAGCAATTTAAAAAAAAAGTCTACCGAGACGCCCAACTTGGTTGAGAATTTGCCCAGTGATTCTCTCTTCACCTCTGGTGATAGCAGGCATAACAGATACATGCATAAGCTTTCCAGATTCCCCTGATTTCAGGCAGGAGAGGGCAGGAGGAGAAGGGAGTGACGGAGGACTAGATGGTTGGAGGGCAGTGAACGTGAGTTGCAGCAAACCCTGGAAGACGGTGAAGGACAGGGAAGCCTGGTGTGCTGCAGTCCACGGGGTCACAGAGTCGGACACGGCTGAACAACAGCTGAAAACAGAAACCCTTCCTTGCCCTCTATTGAAAAGAACGTTCTATTTTTAAATTTCCATGTGCTCTCAGAATGACAAGACTCAGGCATATGTTATTGACTTCTTTTGTCTTCTAGACTATAATAGCCTACAAGACTCAAATTGATGTGTTTAACACATCTATTTGAAATGACAGGAAATGTGAACGTGGAATTTTAAAAAGCGCATCTCCGTGTCTCACTTGTTTTTAAGGATCTCTTTTAGGTGCTGAAGGGGTAGGTTTGCGACAAACTAGCACAGTGTGGTCCCCAAAGCACTGTATTCTCAGCCCTCTGGAGCTGGCCCTGGAAGGTTCTCAGACCCTGGGAAACGACATGCGAAAGCAGGCCAGGCTGCTCATGCCCCGACCTGATCCAAGGAAGCACAGAGAGCTTTGTGATATCCTGGGTACTTGCAAATCCAAGACATCTTTCAGGGAACTGGGACGCACACAGAATATTTACAGACTGGTGAATTCACTAGAAGATCAAGCTTTGTGAAGGCCTCCTTCTCAACAAACTCCTCCCCTTCCTGCCTGTTCCCCACTTAGGAAAAGAAACCCTTGACTTTAAAAGAGGAGCAAAATCCAGTCTCTCCCGATTTTCATACCCGCAAGCTCAATAGGAAAATGGCAATCTGAATTGACCACAGCAACGAGAAACATCTAGAGATTCTGTCCAGGTTGGGAAGGCGAGGGAGGGGTGCCCAGGACACAGCTCAGAAATTTCATTTTAATGAACAGCCGTTTAGGAATGCCTGGGACTCAGCTTCTCTCAGGAAATCTCAGGAAGTAAGGCTCAAGGAGAGATGGTGGGAGATTTATGAAGCTGAGATCAGAGGAGAGAAATTTAACAAGATCCCCCAAGGCCTTTACTAGCTGTGGAAAAACTGCTGGCATGCGGATGCATCACCCTGAATTAATTTCTAACCCCTTTGCCTTTAAGGATTCATTTTTTTCACAGGAAATAGCAGGTGTAATGATTTCCCAACCAGCTTATAAACTGCTTTCAGTTTTTCATTAACTGGTGCTATTTAAGTTCAGGGGTTAAATTTGAAAATATGAAAGTTTTTTTTAAACCTGCAGAATGAGAAGTGACTATGTAAATTTTAAAAACTATATCCAATTAGATCCTGGCATTAACCACTTGCAATTTTTTTTTAAATCGGTGACATATGATTGGATGGCATTTGAAAAACATGAGAACATTCGACTTGCCCATTTAAACTACTTTGCAGGTGGACAGAATTCAGCCACCCCTGCAGAAGCCAAGGAGTAATAAAAGATGATGGCCGTTATAATTTAAAATTGCTCACAAGGCCAAGAACATAATAGGCACTCAATAAATGTGTTTGATTGATGCCATAATACCATAAACTAGTTATACTGTATAATAAAGCATTTTGCTAATAATTGCTAGGAAACTAGCCTGCAGGTCCATCTCTCAGCGCAGCGCTAACTTCTCATGCTTGTTGGCAAGCAGGGTAGGAAGAGGGTGAATTCTAACCTCCCGATTTTCAGGGGAGTGTTTTGCAATAAGGAATTTTTATTAGGGAATCCACGCCCCCCCAAAAAAAGGTTCTTAAAGATGTTTACATTCTAATTATTTTTCTCATTACAAAAGCATTACATTCACTGTAGAATTAATAAATGCAGAGACCCAAAAGGAGAAACAAAACCACACTAATTCCACCACTCTGACATAGCCAGGGTTAATAGTTGATGTGTTTGCCCCAGGTGTATATACCAGTTTTCACAGGGCATTTGAAATGGTTTTACAAGCTACTTCTTCACTGAATCTCTTTCCAAGTCAACAACCATTTTTCCATAACATCACCTTAAATGACTAGGATGTATTGTAAATATGTCTTGCTTCTCTTATAATTGGACAGTTGTTTGCAGTTTTTACTGTTATAAACAGTGCCCCTGTGGACAACCTGATAGGTAAACCTTTCTACAAATGGGTAGAAAAGAAAATCTTTTCTACAAATTTGAGGACTTTTTCCTGGCCATGAATTTCCTGGACTGAAGAAATCGAGGTTTATTTAGAGAAGGCGACACCATTAACACATTCACTGCCTCCTCTCTTCTCTTCCCTGTTTATGCTTCTACCTTCTCTCTTTTGCAGGTTAATGAAAGACTGACACCCACAGGGCTCACCTGGAGATGGGGAGTGAGGTCAGACATTGCTGGGAGGCTCTGAGAAGTGAAATGACCTCAGGAGTCTGTCTGGCAGAAAACCCTCCAAGCGTGTCCTACCGGGACCTTTGTCACTAGTGAATGATTCTTTCCAACCGAGCTAAGATTTCTGCAGCCTCTCAGCATGATCGGTACATCCCTGGAGTGACCAGGAAGAGGGATTTCTGTTCTATGTCCTTCAGGGAAAGACAAAGCGGATGAACCTGGCTAAGTCATAAGGAGAGGGGAAAAACCTGAGACGGTTAATCAGATGAGCAGCCGCAGACAGCATGCCAGGGCTTTGCGGCAGCAATCAGGGTCAACTGGAGCTCTAGAGCCGGGCTGCAGTGGGAGTCCTGGGAGCGAATTCCCCCTGAAGAGAGCAGACCTCACATGGGCTGGGTGGGACTCTGCTGATGCTCAGCACCCTGAAAGGTGATCCGGGGTCTCAGACAGGAACCAAAGGAGATCAGTCCTTAATGGAAAGATGAGCACATGAACACAGTAGGAAAAAAACGAGAAAAATAAACTGCTGACGTTGTACACCTAAAATGAATACGTTTTACATTTCAATAAAACTAGGAAGGGAAAAAAAGAGGCAGGGATCAACATTCTGACCCCGTGGAAGCTGAGTGACTTTCATGGTATGCTCATAACCACACAGCCCAGGCTGAAGAGGGCTGTTGCAAGGCCTGCCTGTAAATAAGGGCCATTTTTACTGGGGAAAAAAAAAAACGCAGAAGGTTCATTTTCCAGTTATTAAGAATGGGTTGATTTTATGCCCAAAGCAAGGCTCTGGTTAACAGCTCAGTTATCCTGGGGGAAAGAGTAAGCTGGCCTCCGCCCTTTTCCATTTCCAGCATTTGGGGGAAAGATAAAATGCTTTGTTTTCCTCTCCTGCGCCATTGTGGGCAGGAGTGCATATTTTAGGCAGAAACCTTTTTCAACAGGAAATCAAGTAAACCAGGAGGGATTTATTCACAGGAGGTTCCCTTTGGCTAGAAAAGGAGAATTATTAACAACAATGGAATAGTTCTCTCTTTCCCTGTTCCTCCTCTCCCCGACCCCCCACTGTCTCCCACTGGCTACTGTGACGGGAAACCACTGCGGTGGGCGAGATTCGACATCTGAGCCCCTGTGAACACCTCTGTATTCAACAGCCATACCGAGAGTGGATCACAGTTTGTCTAAACGCTAGGCCCCACGCAGCATAACTGTTCTCAGACTGCAGGGTTGACCCCAGTTACTGATGATGCACTTGGGTAGATGGTGAGGAAGCGAGTCAGGGAGGATCCATTACTCCAGTCACGTTATTACCATTGATGATGTTGTCTTCCACTAAGTATTTGCTTTCTAAAATCAGTTCCCACTAGGGATTCTTTTGCTCTCTTCGCGCTTTCAGAAAATTGATGCAAACAGATTTCTCATCCATTTCCGCAGGAAATCTTCCTTCCCGTTGCGGGTGGTGGCAGATCACAGGCAACGGATCCCTTTATTAGCGTGTCTGTTCCCCAAGTCCAATGTCCTTATTTCTCTCCATTGCTCAAGATGCTCCCAACCTGTAATCCCTCTTTTTTTTCTTTGTTCAGGTCTCTCCGTGAACTGACGGAGATTCTCTGATGATGCTCAGAGACTCTCGTGGAAGATGCAGGTGAAATTAACACCCCCGGCTACCGATTTCCCTTAGCAGAGCTGTGGAGTGTGACAATGGTGTTTGTGTCCAAACTATCAAACGCCATTATCACACTAAATAGCTACTGTTAGGCAATCCTCCCGCTCCCTGAAGGTGTTGATGTCTGCTTGGTGTGGGTGGGAGAGTTCATCTTAGAGCAGTGTTCCCAGTTCTGCGTCCTTGCTGAGGAAATTCTCGTCCTTTGTGCTCATAACCCATATGTCATGTGAATGTTGCCTCTTCTCATGCTGTTGTTTTCAATAATTTCATTGATTTTGAGTCTTTGTGTTTTCTCAAGTCAATAAAATGGTTGCCACGTCCCCCAGAGCACCCCAGCACCGGATTAGTCTCGTGATAATTGTTCAGCCCATGCTTACTGAGCTGAAATGGAGAGGAAAATGGTAGATGCGGAAAACTAAAATTGGTTTAAATCTAGGGTTTGTGAACCACGTGCTTATAGGTATGAGGTATGAAGGTATGAGGATCCTCTACTTGTCATCATGAAGACAACTTTCCAATAAACTTGTACGTGGCTTAAATGAGCTTTCAGAATTTGTTTGATTCCTACTGACTTTGATCAGTCACCAGGCTGACTACTGAATTTGTAAGCTAGGTCCTTCTTCCTTATGTTTCGATGGGTTTCCATCAGGAAATTACATTAACTACGTATGGGCTGTCACAGCTAATCTGAGCATTTTAAACCCGATGTCACACCTGAGACACTTGGCCACCTGGGTGGCCTGGTTTGAAACACGTTCTTTCTGTGAGAAGCGTTTAAAGGAAGAAGTAGCTTCTGTCTGTGCCGGGCTAAAACCTGTCTCCTGTGACGTGGCTGAATGAACACATATGTGTTTAATCAGGGGCTTCCCTAATGACTCAGCAGTAAAGAATCTACCTGCAATATAGGAGATGCGGGTTTGACCCCTGAGTCGGGAAGAACCCCTGGAGAAGGAAACGGCAACCTGCTCCAGTGCCAGGCCCTGGGAAATCCTGCAAACAGATGAGTCTGGTGGGCTAGAGTCCACGGGGTCGCAAGAGTCAGATACAACTTAGCAACTAAGCCACCACCAGGTTTAATCAAGTTGAAAAGGGCTGGAGTGACCACCAGAGGCCAGCTCTCTGATTTATTTATTTACCCCTCATTTATCAGGTAAACATGTATTGAGTGGCTACCACGGGCCAGGCACTGGGGAGGCTTTTAAATTAATGGGTGTTCACTGGCTCATGATCTGAGACTATTCTAATTGTTCCAGTTACATTTGGGCGGGGGGGGATCAAATGAACAAAACTTTGCAAAAGAGTTCCAAGTTCTTTGCTGGAAAGGACCACGTGAGTCCAGTACACATGCCTGTGTACACAGCACAGGTCCAGAGGGACTTCCATCCGGAGGAGAGGAGGGTCCTTTCCCGTCTTACCCCCAGCTCCTTTTCCCCTTCCATTTCCTCCCTCCTGACATTGTCCACACTCAAGAGGGGAGCCAGAGCCCCCTGAAATAATTCACACACGGACACTTCCTTTTTGTGTGTTTCTGGAGAGCATGCTAATCGAAGGAGAGTAGACAGCACGACTTGACACGAATCACCACGTGCACGGTATTTCACTTGACCAGACAACGCAGAACAAAGCTGCCAGGATTGGAATCCACAGAGACTCGGCATCCACTGGGACCGGGCATGGTTCTGCAATGGTCTGGTCACGCGAGTCTCCTGAATCTAAGGTTCCGTCCCTTAGCTATTATCCTTCCTTGACCTGGTGGTTATTCCACACAGCCTCATGCTTCACCACTGAGGCTGCGTGGAAGCTGGGCTAACAGCCTGGTATTGGATCAGTATTCTCAGCCCCCGTCTGCTTTCTTGGGGGTCTGTGGGAAGCCCCTAGGATAGGAGAGGGGTAAGTCATAGGACGATCTTTCCCTGTGAGGTCTCCAGATGCAGAGAAAGCCAAATATCACGAAACCCTGAAACCGGGAAGTCAAAGATAAGGGTAGAGAAGGAACATCTATGCGGTAGTTTGGGGTCAGGAAGCAGGTAGCCAAACCATTTAGACACAGACCAGTAAACTTAGGGGCCCAGCCAACCACGAGGCACTGCCAGCCCCAGAGTGCGTTCACAGGCTCAGCCACAATTCCAGGCTGGCCTCATGCGCTCCTCTCTCGCACTCACCCTGAGGTTTTGCCTGTGGGCGCATGCTGTGTCAGTTCAGCTGTGTCCGACTCTTGGCAACCCTGTGGACTGTAGCCCACCAGGCTCCTCTGTCCATGGGATCCTCCAGGCAAGAATACTGGAGTGGATTGTCATTTCCTCCTCCAGGGGATCTTCCCCATCCAGGGATGGAACCCGTGTCTCTTATGTTGGCAGGTGGGTTCTATATCACTAGAGCCACCTGGGAAGTTTGAGATTATGCCCAGATGGAATTAAACAGGGAGCCCCAAAAAAGGACAACCTGCATCCTTTCCACCAGGTTGTCTCACATAACAGCTCATTGCCAATTCCTGCCTCAGTTTGTGCCGCATTCAGGGCTGGGGACCCGTTCTTCCTGCAGGTCTGTGAGGAGCACACGTAGTGAGGCCACGTCTCCTCCAGCCTGACACCCACATCTCTAATCACAGTCTCCTTCGCCAGCCCAGCTTGCATCTCTCCAGCTCCCACTGGGATGATTACTGATAGTTGTCTGCAAAAAGCATCCCAGGGACACTTACTGACTCCGAATATCATTTGCAAGATGAAAGGGTTCACTTGGAAGCGCTGTTAAAATCCCACGCGGGCAGACAGCCCAGGCAGCCACGTTACGATGTCTTCTTCCCCCAGGAGATCGGCCTGTACTTTGCAAGGCGAATCCTTTCACCTTAGAACAGTGGGTACCTGGAACGTGCCTATTGCCACTGAGGGCCTGCCCAGTGTTCCATCCAGCCCCAAGGAGGGCCTGTGAGGTGGCATAACAGTTACCATATATAGATAGCTATTCTCCCCTTGTTTTTTCAATGCTTCTTAAATCGATGTTTTCTGCTTGGTTACTTCCTTGAACCAGAAGACAGTGATTGTTAGAACTAGAAACCCATTTCCTCTTTGTTTCCATGAGTAAATGGAGGCCCAGAAGGTTAAGGAATATGCTCAGGCCATCATCCCATCTGTCTGTGGCCAAGGTGGACGCTGGCCTGGCCGCTTCATCCCCGTGGTGGTCTGTTGAGTATCACCCGCCAAGAGTGGGCACGAGTGGGAATCAAGCAGCGCTTGCTGAGTGAGTCGCAAGACACCATGTTAAGTCCCCTACTCTTTCGTTCCTCTGAGAACTATGTTCCTCAGGCTTCAAGGAGACCCCCCGCCCAGGTTTGCTATTCTAGACTTCGGAGGACAGTCTGTGATGACGCTGTTTCTCTGCATCCTTCCCATTCCCTGGACAGACAAGGCTTGTGCGGTGACTGTGTCTGGTATTGTTTCAGGCTCTGGGGACACAGGGGAAAAGGCCCATCCCTTCCTCCAGCTGCTCCCCATGCAGGAGTTGTTGGGTAGTCACCCAAATGAAGACTCAGAGGCCTCGGGGCACCAGATACCATCACGGAGCCCCAGACAGGGCACCACAGACTTTAGTTACGCCCTCCATGTCTTTTCAGATGGAGAAACCCTGAATGTTTGAGGTTATACTTTTTTTTTCGTTACTGTTGGGAAAATAATCATTCATGTATTTTGATGAGGCTGCTTGCCAACAGGTTGCAGGTCCCGGGCGATTTGTTGGGTTGGACGGCAGGGCTGTGAGGGAAAGATCTTCTCTCTACTTCACTCGCCAGCTTCAGGGGCAGCTCGGGATCTGCTGAGGGGCCCAAGGAGGAGTTGGGGGCTGGATTCAAATGCTCTTCAGTTACACACATGCAGAAGAGGCCTCACAGGAGCTCGGTGAGCTGTGAGTTGGTTCTTTCACGATGCAGCCTGGGTCCCTGTCACAGCACCCCCGCCTCTTTCCCTGCCCTGAGGAGCCAGCCTGAGGCCAGCAGTCAGATGCCCATCTGCCCGTCCATTCCCCCTCCTTTGGCAGGGGCTGAAGGAAGCTACTGGAGGGCAAAGCCACGGCGGGAGCCCCTTGGGCCTGTGGGGAGGAAGACTACTGGGGGCATCCACTTTCTTCCCTTGAATATTCACTTTCCTGCTGGCTTTCTGAAGGAAAAGGAGGGTGACAAGCTGCACAGAAGCTCACCAATGCGGATGGCTACTGAAATTCATTCCCAAGGGTCCGCTCATAAGATAGCCTAATTTAGAAAGCAGGTCACTCTGAGATCTGGGAAAAAAAAGTTTGTGACACATGCTTATCCTATACTTAGAATATTTAAACACTCTGCATGGGATTCCAAGATGAAGACATTCATTCAGCCAACATCAACGGTGTGCTCCTACTACATGTCAGGTGCCAAGCTGGTCGCTGAAGCAGAGCTGAGATGGCCTCCCAGAATATAGAGTACAGACTATGCAGTCTAGTGAGAATGCAGACAAATGAGGACAGAGCTGAACTGCAGATTCTGTGAAGGAAAGAGAAGGGATACGGGGCGGGGAGGAAGAAGAGTGAATCGCCATCTGTGATGTGAGAGAAAGGCGTGAATAAGGGTAAGACACAGCACTCGGGGGCTTCAGGTAGCCACCTGATTAAAGGGAAATTCAGTCGTGACCTTGACGAGTGAAGGGTAGACGTTTTCAGCTTGACAGAGGTTGGGTTACCTTTTGTCTCCAAAACGTTTCCTGGCAGTTCCCCAGAAAGCTGTGAAACTACGAACCTGGGATTTATCTGGTGGGGCGCTCCCCTCTCAAAAGTACAGCCGAACAGCCTCAGAAAAGACTACCTTTTAAGTGAAAGAAACACGTTTTACTATTTGGCAGGGGCGTGTGTGTGTGTGTGTGTGTGCACACCCATGCGTGCTTGTATATGTGTATTTGTAGTGCATGTGTATGTGAAGAATTTTAAATTTCGCGGGAGCTAGGTAAAATTCCTTTAAAATCTCATCCAACTGGGACCTTCCCTTCCTTTCTAGAATGCCAGTGCTAAGACCTCCAGCTAAAGCCCGGGACCGCTCTCTTCTTGCAATACTGGCCCCTACAGGCAGGACTTGTCCCTGCCCATCACAACCGCTGCGGTTCGCAAGGATTTCATTACCCGCGTATTCCAAATTCATTCATCAGGAGCTGCCTCAGAAGGGAGTCACCTGCTCCATCCGCACGAACTGCTTCCTGCACCCCGTCTCCATCAACCGTGGGCACAACTTCTGCCGTCCCTGTCTGAGCCTTTGCTGGCAGGCCAGAGCTGACCACGACCCCAGCTCTGGGGAGCAGGTCTGTGTGACACACCGGGAAGCCAAAGGCCTCTTCTGTGAGGCTGACCAGACCCTGCTCTGAACGCCCCGAGCACGCAGCTCACAGCCACAGGCCTATACACAGGGCTGCTGAGGAATCCCGGGAGAAACTTCTGGAGAGAATTGGCTCTTTACGGAAAATGAGAGAAGAAATGCAAATTCTGAACCAGGAAGCTGAAAAAATTCAGTCATTTAAGGAATATGTGGCCTTTTAGAAGATGCTTACTCCTTGGAAGAAAAGTTATGACCAACCTAGATAGTATATTCAAAAGCAGAAACATTACTTTGCCGACTAAGGTCCTCCAGTCAAGGCTATGGGTTTTCCAGTGGTCATGTATGGATGCGAGAGTTGGACTGTGAAGAAGGCTGAGCGCCGAAGAATTGATGCTTTTGAACTGTGGTGCTGGAGAAGACTCTTGAGAGTCCCTTGGACTGCAAGGAGATCCAACCAGTCCATTCTAAAGGAGATCAGCCCAGGGATTTCTTTGGAAGGAATGATGCTAAAGGTGAAACTCCAGTACTTTGGCCACCTCATGAGAAGAGTTGACTCATTGGAAAAGCCTCTGATGCTGGGAAGGATTGGGGGCAGGAGGAGAAGGGGATGACAGAGGATGAGATGGCTGGATGGCATCACGGACTCGATGGATGTGAGTCTGAATGAACTCCGGGAGATGGTGATGAACAGGGAGGCCTGGTGTGCTGCGATTCATGGGGTCGCAAAGAGTCGGACACGACTGAACTGAACTGAAGGAAGCTCATGATTACAGCTTGATACCAGAGGATATACATTTTGCTCCAGGAGGAAGAGCAGCTGCATCTGGAGGCCCTGAAGAAAGAAGCCAAGGACATTCATCTATAACTCAAGGAGAGTGTGTTCAGGACGACTCAGAGAGAAAGTCTGAAAGAAGCGTACAGAGAGCTAATGGGATGTGCCGCAAGCTGGACACGGAGCTGCTCCAGGGCTTGGAAAATGCGCTGGAAACAACTGCCTTGGCACAGACGCAGAAGCCGCAGCCGGTGAACCCAGAGGTCCCTTCCTGGCCCGTCTCTGCATTCCTACACACGCCGAACAGCTTCAGTGCGAATAGTGTTCTGAGTCGGACAGCGCCCGTTCACCATGCGATCCTCGATGATGCAAGTGTGATGTCTGAGGATGACCACCCTGCGCGTCCAGACAGTCCCGGGGGCGGGGGGCGGCATGTGCCGTGTCCTGGGGGAGCTTGGGCCTTCACCTCCAGGAGGCATTACTGGGAGCTGGACGTGGCACAGTCCTCAGCTGGGTTCTGCGGGTCTGTAAAAGCATCTTGACAAGTGATACCAGTATCAGTATTGGTGCTGAGGAAGCATTTTTTTCTGTGTTCTACAAAGGTATGTTCTGTCCACCACCTCCCCACCCTTAGCTCAGTTTGTGGAAAGGCTTCCGGGTAGGATTGGTTTCTGGATTGTAACAATGGAGCTGTGAGCGTCTCTGATGTTTCTGGAAGTTCCCTTCCTTCTGCCTTCTCCTCCCCTCTGATACCATTCCTTTGCCTTAAATCTCCATGGATTGTCCATTTCTCAGACCATTTACTGAAGCTTCTTCTCTGGGGATATTGCTGCCCATCACTTCATGTGAGGCCACAGGATTGTGATTGTGTCCAAGCACATTGTTATTTAATGCAACATAGTGATTGCATAGGAGAAGGCAATGGGACCCACCCCAGTACTCTTGCCTGGAAAATCCCATGGACAGAGGAGCCTGGTGGGCAGCAGTCCATGGGGTCGCTAGGAGTCGGCACGACTGAGCGACTTCACTTTCACTTTTCACTTTCATGCATTGGAGAAGGAAAACAGCAGCCTACTCCAGTGTTCTTGCCTGGAGAATCCCAGGGACGGGGGAACCTGCTGGGCTGCCGTCTATGGGGTCACAGAGTCGGACACAACTGAAGCGACTTAGCAGCAGCAGCAGCTGACAACAGAATCTAGCTTTAATTTTGATAAAATGAGTTTTCAAAGGCTTGCGGCAGAGAGGGAGAGGAGTGGAGGAGCTTGTTCGATTGACTATCTGCTGACCCATTAAACATACCAGACGAGAACTAATCTTATTCCTCCTGGAGAACCAGTCTCTTCACTTTCCTGGCACATTTAGCCCAGTTAAGAGCCAATTAAAGTCCTTCTCATTTCTTAAGGCTGCCTGTCTTCCGGACAGCATGTTCTGTCTCCCACTTGGCTCTCAATAAGTGCTGGATACAAAGAAGTGAGAGATTCTCACCCACCCGTTGGATGGGCAGCTGCTGTATTTAGGGTCCTCCTCCCAGCACCCTCCAACCTGTACCCAAGATTTTTCTGGGCTCTCCAGGTGGCTCAATGGTCAAGAATCTGCCTGCCAATGCAGGGGATGCAAGAGGTCCAGGTATGATCCCTGGGTTGGGAAATCCCCCGGAGAAAGACATGGCAACTCACTCCAGTATTCTTGCTTGGGAAATCTCAGGGCAAAGGAGCCTAGTGGGCTGCAGTCCATGGGGTTGCAAAGAATCAGACGCACCTGAGTGACTGAGTACACACACGCCCTGTCTCTCCATGAGCTCAGGCTCTTCCAGATAGGATCCTTTGCTTAGCAATTATAGTGATCGATGTGCTGAACTGTGGAAGACATGGATAGAGCCCTATATTCATCCCCAAGAAAGTGGATACAAATCATGACCTCAGAATGTAAGTGGTGTGGTAGGAAGTTTTGACTGCAGGAAGCAGTTTTTTCTCAGATCATCTCAAGTGATGAGATTCTTACACATTTCACATCACACACATGCCAGCTATGTGTAAGGCGCTGAGCTGGGGAGAGCAGTTTTGGAAGGGGCTACATGCCAGTCAGAGGACAAGAGTCACACGGAAGCCCCACACAGTCATAAGGCAAGGCCCTGCAGAGAGTGGAAAGATAGTCAGGATTCAAGAGTACCCCAGAGCCTGGAGAGTCTGGTCGCCCCGCAGGCTGTTGCTACGCGTCAAGCCTCAGCCATCGTAACGGCTGCTCTTCCTGCTGCCTTTCCTGCCTCCATCCTCGCCTCCAGCTTCTGCTCAGCTGTAACTCCTGCTCACGTCTATGCTCTGCTTCTCTGGGGTCCCACGGCCCTACCGCTTCATGGCTTCTGCTTGCCTGCCTCCATGGGGCGTCTTCTCAATTTCTTCTTATGCTACCAAGTGACTTCTCCATCCCCCTATCTCGGTTTGGATTCCTGAGCCGGAGAACTGGTTGTATTCCCACTAGAGCGTCTTTCACCCCAGCCCGGGACATAGGCTGCTGGTCAACCTTGGGGCAGGAAAAACAGCGTGTGAATGAGACAGTCTAAAGCAGAGAGCAATACGTAACTATCACTCTGAGCAGGAGCTATTCCTTCTCCAGATGAAAAGGTAGGGGAAGAATTCTCAGGAAGAGGAGGCGGCACGTGTCAAGTCTTCAAGCAGAATGGAGTCTGGAGCAGACCAAGCCCCTGAAGCCAGCTGGTGCGGCAGGAACACGGGGACCTGCGGGGGATGGGGCTAGAGGTGGGCAGGAGCTGGGCTCCCTGGCGGCCCGATGGAGGGGGAACACAGAAGGGCAGGTGTGCCTGGTCGTGCCTGTCACTGATGGGTCCTCAAGGCCAGGGGTTGCCAGCCTACAGCCTGTGGGTCAAACGCAGACTGTTTTTGTGTGAGCGAAGCATGGCTTTTATGTTTTTTTAAGTATTGGGGAAAAGATTAAAAGAATCTTATTTCATGATATGTAAAATATACACAGAATGCAAATTTCAGCATTCACAAAGGTTTCTTGGAATTTGCCAGCCATCCCCGCTTGCCCAGATTATCTCAGCTGAGCTAAGAGGCAACTCTTAGATTCTGGAAAACCCCTCTGTCCCAGGCAGGTTGGGATGGCTCGTCCCCTAGAACATGGCCAGGGTCATTCATTTACCTGCTGTTGATGGCTGTTTTCAAGCTCCAAAGGCACAGCAGAGTAGAGATGGCAGGGGCCGTCAATATTTACAAAGCCTACAATATTTACTATCTGACCATTTACAGAAAAAGTTTGCTGACCTCACATCAAGATCGAGGAAGAGTGAATAACTTATCTGACAAAGCGAGAGAATGTGACTGTTATTATCGTGAGAATGTTGACCATGCCCATTCAGTTTCTCCACTGGTGCTCAATTAATTTTAAAAACCTAAATGAGATCATGTTACTTCCCTGCTCACGATCCCTTAATGGCTTCTCATCCCACTGGGAACCAAACCCAAGGACCCCATACCTCCCTCGCAGACAGACCTCATCTCCTCCTGCTCTTCCGCTCACTCACTCCACGGCACACCCACCAGCTTGCTGATCCTCAAACCTGCCAAGTGTGCTTCTGCTCCAGGACACATGCACCTGCTGCTTCCTGTCCAGAGCCTTTCTCCCAGACACGTGCACAATTCCCTCCTCCACCCTATTCTTGTATCTGCCCAAAGCTGTCATTTCAGTGAAGCCTTCCCCCCTCACTGTAACACTCTTTACCACCTGACTTGACTTATTTTCCGTGTCCAGCCTGGAAGGTCGGGCACATAAGGACAGGAACCTTGCTGTATCCTCAGCTCACACACAGTGGGTTTGTGAGAAATATTTGTTGGCTACATAAATGATTGGTAAAGCCAAGAATTGCATGCCTGGCTCTAGGGACCTGTCCCCACTCACTGGACTGTATAATTGCTAATCAATATTTCATTTTGGCCAATATCCATACTGTTACAATTATGCAGATGCCTGTCTCTCTCATCCACTGGCCTCTTTTCCTGCCAAACATCTTGTCTTTAATCATCTGAACATCTGCTCTGTGGCTATCTCATGCCAGATGCCAGCCTGAGATGCTGGCATTTCTCTGGCGCTGAGGATGGATGCATTAAATCCTGAGTCCAGGGATGCAACCAGGGTGATCCTCCAACCCCTCGAAGATGACAATGACCTTTTATGCGTACATGCACTTTCCCAGGGTGAGGGTCCAGAGCTCTCATCCAACCATCACGAGGGTCCTTGACCCTCTGAGGGCTAAGGAGCTCTGACCTGAAGCAATAGTCACTCGCCTAAGCATACACCAAGGCCTCTAGTCTGCGCTTCAGGCCCTCCTGTGGGCAGCCTTCTGCTCTCCTGTATCTTGTGATAGACACGTGTGTTCTTAGGGCTCAGCTGGTTCCACTGGGACGTTCTCTTTGCATCTCTGGAGGGGTCCTACCTTCTACACTACATTCTGAAATCTTGGGGACAAACCACAGCCTCCTCTGAGGCCCCTGGGCCCCCGGGGGCAGCCCCACAGAGGCCGATTTCTTCCGAGTGGCGAGGAGCGCTGCCCTGAGCCCCACACACCGTGTCGTCTGAAAAGAACTGCCAGCCAGGATCCGGCAGAACAGCTTCAGGGCGCTTCTTGGTGAGCTCGCCCCGCCCGGGATCCATCTCCTGCCAGGGCTCCTGCCCGCTTCCCAGAGCCCCTGAGCTGAGGCCTCGCAGCGATGGGGCAGAGGCTTCGGTTCCCGAGGGCGCTCAGGCGTGGTCCTTCCTGCCGTCGCTGCCAGTTCCTCGGCTCTGTGAGGCTCCTCCCCCGCAGCTCTCCTACAAAGGCGGCGCTGTCCCTCCGTCTCTGGGGGCCAGCTCCGCTCAGCTGCCCCCGAGCCCGGGAGGGCCTGCCTCGGGCACCTCAGGCCTCAGCTCAGAATGACTGCCATCATCCCCACCGTCACCAGCCTGAGGATTCTCAGCTGTGCTGGTGGAGACCCCGCAGCCCACCGCCAGGAACTGTTGTGTTACAGACTGACCGGCGCTAACCAACCCACCCAGCCCTGCTGGGCCAGTGCAGAGGGGCCTCTCCACTCCCGGGGCGGCCTTGGAGGGGAAGGGTCTCTCAGCCTCCGCACTGCTGACAGTTTGGGCCAGAGGATTTTCTGTTGCTGGTAACTGTCCGAAGGACGGAGGATGTTGAGCTGCGTTCCCGGCTTGGACCCAGTAGAGGCTGATAGAGCCTCCCAGGTGTGCCAACCAGAAATATCTCCAGAGGTGCACAGAGCCCCCGATGGGGGGCAAAATCACCCCCAGGTGAGCACCACTGTTCCAAGCAATGACTCCGGGACCGGGAACTTCAGAACACGAGGTAGAAAGGGCAGGAGGCTTGGGGTGCCGGCAAGACAACTTCTGCCGAGCGAAATGACACCAACAGTCCCCAAAGCAAAGTGTGTTTGGAGGGTGAGGAAGACAGAGACCAGGGCACTTAAGTAACTCAGTCACATCCAGCTCTTTTCAACCCCATGGACTGCAGCACGCCAGGCCTCCTTGTCCATCACCAGCTCCCGGAGTTTGCTCAAACTCATGTCCATTGAGTTGGTGATGCCATCCAACCATCTCATCCTCTGTCGTCCCCTTCTCCTCCTGTCCTCAATCTTTCCCAACATCAGAGTCTTTTCCAATGAGTCAGCTCTTTGCATCAGGTGGCCAAAGTATTGGAGCTTCAGCTGAATCCCAGGCATAGAGAGAGAAAGCTTTATTTCTGTCTTAGGAGAAAAGGGATTCAACAAGGCAACTGCACTCAAGTGCAAAGAGACAGAGGGACCAAGGCCTCTGGGAGCACAGATGTGGGGGCTGAAGACTTCCTGGAGGAGGTGACCTGAGTGGAAACTTGGAAGACAGTGAAGGCGTTTTCAGACCGAGGAGGGAAGGATCTTGGCCAAAGCTTTGCCTAAAAGTCCTTTCCGAGGGAGCAGCTAATGTTCTGCTTTCCAAGGAGGACACAGGAGTAGAGCAAAGCAGCGCGTCCGGGGCCCAGAGGGGTGGCAGACCAGGAAGGGGCTGGGGAGGAAACACAGACAGACACCTGGTTTTACTGCTCTGGCCCCTCACTACCACGTCGACATCCTGGGAGCTTGTTAGAAATGCGGATTCTCCGGCCCACCCAGACCCAGTAAAGCCAAAGCTCTGGGCGCGGGGCCAGCAACCTGTGCTTTAATTAGCCCTGCAGGTGACGCCGATAAACCTCTGGGCTACGGACATGGTCCACCACGGTGCCCATTAGTGTTTAATGAGAGCAGAAGGAATCAATTAACCAATTATTCTTGCCTTGGAAACTAGAACAGCAGAGTTTTGGGACCCGCGGCTGGCTGCACATCATAATCACCCTGAGAGCTTTAAAAATCCTATTGCTTAAGGCTCTGCCCCAGACCGATTTACCTAAGGATCTCTGAGGGGGACCCAGGCACTGACATTTTTAAAGCACACCAGGTGACAATAATGCACAGCCAGAACTGAGCACNTGGGAACCAAACCCAAGGACCCCATACCTCCCTCGCAGACAGACCTCATCTCCTCCTGCTCTTCCGCTCACTCACTCCACGGCACACCCACCAGCTTGCTGATCCTCAAACCTGCCAAGTGTGCTTCTGCTCCAGGACACATGCACCTGCTGCTTCCTGTCCAGAGCCTTTCTCCCAGACACGTGCACAATTCCCTCCTCCACCCTATTCTTGTATCTGCCCAAAGCTGTCATTTCAGTGAAGCCTTCCCCCCTCACTGTAACACTCTTTACCACCTGACTTGACTTANTGCTTCTGCTCCAGGACACATGCACCTGCTGCTTCCTGTCCAGAGCCTTTCTCCCAGACACGTGCACAATTCCCTCCTCCACCCTATTCTTGTATCTGCCCAAAGCTGTCATTTCAGTGAAGCCTTCCCCCCTCACTGTAACACTCTTTACCACCTGACTTGACTTATTTTCCGTGTCCAGCCTGGAAGGTCGGGCACATAAGGACAGGAACCTTGCTGTATCCTCAGCTCACACACAGTGGGTTTGTGAGAAATATTTGTTGGCTACATAAATGATTGGTAAAGCCAAGAATTGCATGCCTGGCTCTAGGGACCTGTCCCCACTCACTGGACTGTATAATTGCTAATCAATATTTCATTTTGGCCAATATCCATACTGTTACAATTATGCAGATGCCTGTCTCTCTCATCCACTGGCCTCTTTTCCTGCCAAACATCTTGTCTTTAATCATCTGAACATCTGCTCTGTGGCTATCTCATGCCAGATGCCAGCCTGAGATGCTGGCATTTCTCTGGCGCTGAGGATGGATGCATTAAATCCTGAGTCCAGGGATGCAACCAGGGTGATCCTCCAACCCCTCGAAGATGACAATGACCTTTTATGCGTACATGCACTTTCCCAGGGTGAGGGTCCAGAGCTCTCATCCAACCATCACGAGGGTCCTTGACCCTCTGAGGGCTAAGGAGCTCTGACCTGAAGCAATAGTCACTCGCCTAAGCATACACCAAGGCCTCTAGTCTGCGCTTCAGGCCCTCCTGTGGGCAGCCTTCTGCTCTCCTGTATCTTGTGATCCCCTAGAACATGGCCAGGGTCATTCATTTACCTGCTGTTGATGGCTGTTTTCAAGCTCCAAAGGCACAGCAGAGTAGAGATGGCAGAGGCCGTCAATATTTACAAAGCCTACAATATTTACTATCTGACCATTTACAGAAAAAGTTTGCTGACCTCACATCAAGATCGAGGAAGAGTGAATAACTTATCTGACAAAGCGAGAGAATGTGACTGTTATTATCGTGAGAATGTTGACCATGCCCATTCAGTTTCTCCACTGGTGCTCAATTAATTTTAAAAACCTAAATGAGATCATGTTACTTCCCTGCTCACGATCCCTTAATGGCTTCTCATCCCACTGGGAACCAAACCCAAGGACCCCATACCTCCCTCGCAGACAGACCTCATCTCCTCCTGCTCTTCCGCTCGCTCACTCCATGGCACACCCACCAGCTTGCTGATCCTCAAACCTGCCAAGTGTGCTTCTGCTCCAGGACTTGCACCTGCTGCTTCCTGTCCAGAGCCTTTCTCCCAGACACGTGCACAATTCCCCCCTCCACCCTATTCTTGTATCTGCCCAAAGCTGTCATTTCAGTGAAGCCTTCCCCCCTCGCTGTAACACTCTTCACCACCTGACTTATTTTCCGTGTCCAGCCTGGAAGGTCGGGCACATAAGGACAGGAACCTTGCTGTATCCTCAGCTCACACACAGTGGGTTTGTGATAAATATTTGTTGGCTACATAAATAATTGGTAAAGCCAAGAATTGCATGCCTGGCTCTAGGGACCTGTCCCCACTCACTGGACCGTATAATTGCTAATCAATATTTCATTTTGGCCAATATCCATACTGTTACAATTATGCGGATGCCTGTCTCTCTCATCCACTGGCCTCTTTTCCTGCCAAACACCTTGTCTTTAATCATCTGAACATCTGCTCTGTGGCTATCTCATGCCAGATGCCAGCCTGAGATGCTGGCATTTCTCTGGCGCTGAGGATGGATGCATTAAATCCTGAGTCCAGGGATGCAACCAGGGTGATCCTCTAACCCCTCGAAGCTGACAATGACCTTTTATGTGTACATGCACTTTCCCAGGGTGAGGGTCCAGGGCTGTCATCCAACCATCATGAGTCCTTGACCCGAGCTCTGACTTGAAGCAATAGTCATTCGCCTAAGCGTACACCAAGGCCTCTAGTCTGCGCTTCAGGCCCTCCTGTGGGCAGCCTTCTGCTCTCCTGTATCTTGTGATAGACACGTGTGTTCTTAGGGCTCAGCTGGTTCCACTGGGACGTTCTCTTTGCATCCCTGGAGGGATCCTACCTTCTACACTACATTCTGAAATCTTGGAACAGGCCTAAGCGTACACCAAGGCCTCTAGTCTGCGCTTCAGGCCCTCCTGTGGGCAGCCTTCTGCTCTCCTGTATCTTGTGATAGACACGTGTGTTCTTAGGGCTCAGCTGGTTCCACTGGGACGTTCTCTTTGCATCCCTGGAGGGATCCTACCTTCTACACTACATTCTGAAATCTTGGAGACAAACCGCAGCCTCCTCTGAGGCCCCTGGGCCCCCGGGAGCGGCCCCACAGAGGCCGATTTCTTCCGAGTGGCAAGGAGCGCTGCCCTGAGCCCCACACACCGTGTCGTGGGTCAGAGAAGCTCGTCTGAAAAGAACTGCCAGCCAGGATCCGGCAGAACAGCTTCAGGGCGCTTCTTGGTGAGCTCGCCCCGCCCGGGATCCATCTCCTGCCAGGGCTCCCACCCGCTTCCCAGAGCCCCTGAGCTGAGGCCTCGCAGCGATGGGGCAGAGGCTTCGGTTCCCAAGGGCGCCCAGGCGTGGTCCTTCCTGCCGTCGCTGCCAGTTCCTCGGCTCTGTGAGGCTCCTGCCCCGCAGCTCTCCTACGAAGGCGGCGCTGTCCCTCCGTCTCTGGGGGCCAGCTCCGCTCAGCTGCCCCCGAGCCCGGGAGGGCCTGCCTCGGGCACCTCAGGCCTCAGCTTAGAATGACTGCCGTCATCCCCACCGTCACCAGCCTGAGGATTCTCAGCTGTGCTGGTGGAGACCCCGCAGCCCACCGCCAGGAACTGTTGTGTTACAGACTGACCGGCGCTAACCAACCCACCCAGCCCTGCTGGGCCAGTGCAGAGGGGCCTCTCCACTCCCGGGGCGGCCTTGGAGGGGAAGGGTCTCTCAGCCTCCGCACTGCTGACAGTTTGGGCCAGAGGGTTTTCTGTCGCTGGTAACTGTCCGAAGGATGGAGGACGTTGAGCTGCGTTCCTGGCTTGGACCCGGTAGAGGCTGATAGAGCCTCCCAGGTGTGCCAACCAGAAATATCTCCAGAGGTGCACAGAGCCCCCGATGGGGGGCAAAATCACCCCCAGGTGAGCACCACTGTTCCAAGCAATGACTCCGGGACCGGGAACTTCAGAACACGAGGTAGAAAGGGCAGGAGGCTTGGGGTGCTGGCAAGACAACTTCTGCCGAGCGAAATGACACCAACAGTCCCCAAAGCAAAGTGTGTTTGGAGGGTGAGGAAGACAGAGACCAGGGCAGTTAAGTAACTCAGTCACATCCAGCTCTTTGCAACCCCATGGACTGCAGCACGCCAGGCCTCCCTGTCCATCACCAACTCCCAGAGTTTGCTCAAACTCATGTCCATTGAGTCTCTGATGCCATCCAACCATCTCATCCTCTGTCGTCCCCTTCTCCTCCTGTCCTCAATCTTTCTCAACATCAGAGTCTTTTCCAATGAGTCAGCTCTTTGCATCAGGTGGCCAAAGTATTGGAGCTTCAGCTGAATCCCAGGCATAGAGAAAGCTTTATTTCTGTCTTAGGAGAAAAGGGATTCAACAAGGCAACTGCACTCAAGTGCAAAGAGACAGAGGGACCAAGGCCTCTGGGAGCACAGATGTGGGGGCTGAAGACTTCCTGGAGGAGGTGACCTGAGTGGAAACTTGGAAGACAGTGAAGGTGTTTTCAGACCGAGGAGGGAAGGATCTTGGCCAAAGCTTTGCCTAAAAGTCCTTTCCGAGGGAGCAGCTAATGTTCTGCTTTCCAAGGAGGACACAGTAGAGCAAAGCAGCGCGTCCGGGGCCCAGAGGGGTGGCAGACCAGGAAGGGGCTGGGGAGGAAACACAGACAGACACCTGGTTTTACTGCTCTGGCCCCTCACTACCACGTCGACATCCTGGGAGCTTGTTAGAAATGCGGATTCTCCGGCCCACCCAGACCCAGTAAAGCCAAAGCTCTGGGCGCGGGGCCAGCAACCTGTGCTTTAATTAGCCCTGCAGGTGACGCCGATAAACCTCTGGGCTACGGACATGGTCCACCACGGTGCCCATTAGTGTTTAATGAGAGCAGAAGGAATCAATTAACCAATTATTCTTGCCTTGGAAACTAGAACAGCAGAGTTTTGGGACCCGCGGCTGGCTGCACATCATAATCACCCTGAGAGCTTTAAAAATCCTATTGCTTAAGGCTCTGCCCCAGACCGATTTACCTAAGGATCTCTGAGGGGGACCCAGGCACTGACATTTTTAAAGCACACCAGGTGACAATAATGCACAGCCAGAACTGAGCACCCCTGCTGCTGTTAAACGAGATGTTCTGTTTTGAATGACTCTGAGCGCTTTTTTTAAGAGGAACATCTTATATAAAAGGATGTATCAAGTAAAAAGTCATTTAGACAAAAATGACTTTTTTTCCTCTCTCCTTTAGTTAAAAACCAGGAGGTAAAGAGCCTGGGGCCGGCGCAGCAGGATCGTAGTGTCTTCAGCAATTTATGTCTTTCTGGGTGTCTAGCCTGTTCTGTCCTCATGGTCGCAACATGATTACTAGAGCTCCAGCTATCAAGTTCATGTTCCAGGAGGGAAAGTCTTAAAGGATGAAGGGCCCAAAGTGCAGTTGCATTCTAACTGAATCCTCTTTAAAGAAAGTTCCTGGAAGCCCCTCCTCAGTGAGTACTTAGGCCTCATTGGTCAGAACTGTGAGCCAGACTATGCTCCACTGCAAGGGAGTCTGGGAAACAGTATTTAAGCACTTTTCCTCTCTGAACAAAATTGGGTCCTGATTCTAGAGAAGAGGTAAAGAATCTGCCTGCAATGGGGGAAACCTGGGTTTGATCCCTGGGTTGGGAAGATCCCGTGCAGGAGGGCGTGGCAACCCACCCCAGTATTCTTGCCTGGAGAATCCCATGGACAGAGGAGCCTGGCAGGCTAATGTCCATGTGGTCACAGAGTCAGACACGACTGAGCGACTAACACACTTTTCTAAAGGAGAAGAGGGAACTGATAGAGGGTGCTTTCTTTTTTCTCTGTTCCCCAAATGGACTGTCCTGGGAGTGGGGAGGCAGATGTGATGCAGCCTCGAGGAGAAACGGATCGCTATACTAGGAATAGGAAACAAAGGCAAAATGAAAGTGCAGTTTTTAATGCTTTCCCTCCAAACAGGCCTTTAATCAAAGGAAAAAGGCAGGCCAGTTTTCTTCTCCCACCCAGGGAGGAGGGAGAGGGAGGGTCATCGGGCTGGGAGCAGCATGGGGAATGGGGAGGGGGAGGACCTGGACTGGACCTGGGGAGGGGCGTTCCACGGGGCACCCCTGGAGGCTGGGCCTACAGCGCTGCACTTATGACCATTTCAAGAGTTACAGTAGCTGCTTACTGGTCATGCGGAGTGACAGCGCCATCACAGCTACCTGCTCAGACCCCTGGGGTGTCCGGGAGAGGACGTCCAGACGCCCATCTATGCCTGAGACTGGCTGGGCCCCTCCCCAAGTGCCGCATGTGGACACCCCCCAGCCCTTTCAGTGGCTACCGTGACAGTAACCTTCTCAGACAGAAGGGTGACCCCCGGAGCTGCAGTGGGTGCATAGAAGGTGAAGCCTGGGCTCTGGAGAGTGGCAGAAGCCCCCCCCACACCCAAATCCCAGCCTAGACTAAGTATGAGGGGAGTCTGGTGGTCAGAACCAGCATTCTGGTCTTTACAAAACCAGGGACAGGATGACTCACAACTCTGGGAGAAAGCAGAGTGACCTGCAAACCGCCTGCTCACATGCTGTGCATTTAGGACTGTTTATTGTGTATCTATAAATGGCGTTAACATATGCATGTATTTGCACAAACTGTGGCCATTCTTTCCCACTGTTACGGGATACAGATAGAAAAATAAAAATAGAATAAAGTTATTTGCTGAAGCATCTTGTAAGCACCCTGAGAAGTTAATGCTGACAAGTGGAGTGGCCCAGCCAGGAGGTGTTTCTGTTTCAGGAAACGTGCCGGAAGCATTGAGGCCTGAGACCCCGAGGCCAGCTTGGGGTGGTGATAGCGGGACCCCGGCACTGAGGCCTGAGACCAGCTTGGGGTGGTGATAGCGGGACCCCGGCACTGAGGCCTGAGACCAGCTTGGGACGGTGATAGCGGGACCCTGGCACTGAGGCCTGAGACCAGCTTGGGACGGTGATAGCAGGACCCTGGCACTGAGGCCTGAGACCAGCTTGGGACAGTGATAGCGGGACCCAGCACTGAGGCCTGAGACCAGCTTGGGGCGGTGATAGAGGGACCCAGCACTGAGGCCTGAGACCCTGAGGCCAGCTTGGGGTGACGATAGCAGGACCCCAGCAGAGTGGAGGGAAGGGCAACCAAGCTGGGCCGGGGGCCCCTTCTGCTTTCCCATTGCTTCAGTATTCCTCCTGAAGGTTGCTGAGGCTCAGCTCAGCGAGGGCTTTAGGGCTTTTCTTGGGGTATTCAGGGGTATAGAGAGAGCAGGGTGGTAGTTACTAGAGGGGAAGAAGGTGGGGGAGGGTGAAATGGGCAAAGCGGCTCAAGTGCATGGTTGGAAACTGGACATGTCGGTGAGCACACTGCAGGGTATACAGAAGGCAGACTCTCATGGTGGACACAAGGAGACGAGAGCGGCAGTCCACCCCAGGATTCTCGCCCAGGAGATTCCGGGGACAGAGGAGCCCGTGGACCCTGGCGGCTGCAGTCCATGGGGCCACATGAGTGACTGACCACTCATGTTGACTGCACTCATGGGGCCACAGCTGACTGACCAACATGTGAAACTTAGGTCACGTTTCAGGTCAATGTCACCACAATTTTAAGAAGGTTGCATGCTCAGGTGCTGCGTCATAAACAGCCCTGGTAACTCACGAACATCTCCTCCACGTTCAGTTTCCTTCTTGAGAAAAGGGGGATCTGGACGCCAGGTGACTCTCCTCTTAGATTGTCATCAGGCATGAATGATGTCACCCCCCCTTCGAAGACATCAAGAGCGCTATGCAGAGGGTGGCATCATTCCGCCCCATTGCCAGACTCCCTTCCGGCTTCCTACACGAAGAGATGACGTAATGATCCTCCCTGACAACCCATCTGCATTGTATCCTGAGAGGCAACGTTCTCCTCAGAATACTGACTTCCCGGGCGCGAGACGAAAGATGAAAGTGTTTTGTGACAAAAGAACCTGTGGGTCTCCTGACCTCAGATCACGTGGGCAGAGGCTTAGCATCCCCGCGATCAGGGTTGGACCCTTAAGGAGCACAGCTCCTCACTTTTACAAACTGGGGCTTACATTTCTCAGCACCACTTGCAATTCGGTAGAACTGGAAGTTGGAGAAGCAGCTGCGTTTCTTTTCCAAAGCTCTCCACCTGGAGTGCCCCCCTCAGTGTTTGGCCAAGTGCCTAGGGGTAGGCACTCCGAGATGCCCTTGAGTGTGTTGTGCAGGTCTCATGTGCCACTATATCTCAGGGACAGGGGACAAGCTCCTGCGAAGCTCTGTCCATAGCTCTGTGCAACTTTGTGATATTGTGGCTTATACAAAGTATATATTTCATCTTTGTCCCCATTCCTGGCACAGAGCTTCTAAAACCCTTTTTAGCATTTTCCTAAGCATTGAGAGCTATAAAGGTGTCTTTTGTTATGTTAGCGAAGTGACTTTGGAAAGTTCTTAGGTAACCTAAGGATGGGGTTGGGTTGCCAGGGGTTCAACCGTGTGACTAGGTGAGAATGCTCAGCACCCCTCCACCCAGTCTCTGGGATGGGGAGAGAGGTAGGGGGTTGGAGATAAAGTTAAATCACCAATGGTCTTTGATTTAACCAGTCGTGCCTATGTGATAAAGCCTCATAAAGGTCCCTTCAAAGAAAAGCATCAAATCTATCAAAGTAATTAAAACTCAGTCCAAAAGTCCCACTGCCCACAGTATACCCCGCAACAGTTCAATCAGAAGCTCTGGGATGGGACCTAGAAAGTGAAAGTCGCTCAGTTGTGTCCGACTCTTTGCGACCTCGTGGACTATACAGTCCATGGAATTCTCCAGGCCAGAATACTGGCGTGGGTAGCCTTTCCCTTCTCCAGGGATCTTCCCAACCCAGGTCTCCCGCATTGCAGGTGGATTCTTTACCAGCTGAGCCACAAGGGAAGCCCAGGACCTAGACAGCATCAGTGTTTTCTGAAGCTTTCTGGAATTCCAAGGCACAGTCAAGACTGAAAACGCCTGGCTTAGTGGGCTGGAGGCCCGGGGGGGATGCCCTGAGAGGGGGGATTCTGAGTAGAGATCTCAGAAAAGGTGTGAAGGAGAGCGCCAACAGAAGTGGTATGAGGGGACACCGCCAGTGAAAGGTGAAGACCGAGGGAATTACTCCAGTAACCGCGGATGCCTTATGCGCCTCCTACAATCATTATTCTTTAGGAAACACTGGCCTTAAGTATCTAAGTTAATGCCCGTGTCCTCAGACATGGAAGCATCCAGAACTTCAAAATTCCAATCAACTACAAGGATTATTATTTTTTAAGAAAGAGCTTTCTACTTCCCCCAGGATACTTAAAATTGCACTTGATGGAAGAGAATTTCGCTTGATTGGGGTTTGGGGGACCCACTGTGCTGCATAAAGGGACTGTCCGGCAGATTGGAACTCTAGAGGGGACACGGTGAGTGCAGAGGGCAGGAAAGCAGAAACCCTTGGCTCAGCTCAGTGCATCCTCGGGTGTAGAGGTGGGTTTTCTTGTTTATCGCAAGCGTGTCCCTGGGAAGGAGCGTGGAGGAAGATGACTCATGGGCACAGGATCACATCTAACTCACACCCTCGGGTTGCTGCCGCGAGGGCGCTTTTCTTTCCCTGTTTATGACTTTTTTGGAAAGTGAGGGGATGGAAGCAGCGAGGGGCTTGATTTGCTGGCTCCTGGTGACGCAGATCTGGCAACGGCAGCAGAGACTGCGCTGATCTTCACGACTGCATCCTGAGACTCTGAGGAGGACGCGGACAGACAGTGACAGGACGGTGCGGCCTCCTGGAAGCTGCAGCAGAGCCGAGGGAATCGGTCATCGGGGGCGAGCTTTTCCACGGTCTGTCGACTCCGAGAAACACGCTGAGCTCCCCGCAAACAGCAGCTGCCTCTAACGAACTGCAGCTGCCAGGATCTCCCCGCCTCAGCTGGTCGCTGTCCTTCCAGGGGGAGGAGACCCGTGTGCTGGGCTGGCCCCTGCTCTGTAGAGCCCTGGGAAGAGCTGCATTGAAAGCGAAGTTTCCAGGTGCGGAAACGGGACTGCCCGTTGGGCTTCTGCCTTGCCCCCACGTCTCCTTTCCATCTCTGGGCCCCTTCAGGCTGCCCACGGCTTGCTTCTGAGCCCCTTAGGATGCCGTGTCTTTACGGTTTCCGGGTCCCCTTCCGGCTACTTCTTGGCCCAGAGAGGCTTCGTGTGGCAGGGAGCCCACCCCTCTGCTTCTCCAGCCTGCCTCCTTCCTGGGCAAGCAAGACCTTCTCCATATTCTAGCCGCTCAAGCTGTATCTGTGCTAAGCCTCCAGCAACACGTAGAGCCACAAAAACAAGTCAGTCTCTGACCGGTCAGCAAAGGCCCTCCGCTCCATCATGCCCCCTGAGAACGCGGCTTTTCTCTTCCTGTTCGGTGGAAGCCCCCTGCGTTTCCAGGCAGATTTGCTTGCTGTCATCCAAGGATGCTCTTCTGCTTGCTTCCGAACCCTGGGCTCTTGAGATTCTCCCCGTGGGACTGCCTTCCTTTCTTCTCTGTTCACGTGTCTGCTCTGTTCAAAATTCACCTCTTCCAGAAAAAAAAAAGATGAAAGGGGAACTGATAGTTGGAAGGGCTTTGATCAAAGCTGGCTTATCTAAAAAAAAAAAAAAAAAAAAAAAAAACAGCAGGAAGGTAACGCAGCTGGGCTTGTCAGCAATTTCTGGACCAATTTTTTTAGGCGGCAATGGCTCCTTGCTGCTTGAAACTGAGGATTTTTAAGAGACGTGCAGAAAATTATTAAGACCTTGAGCTCAGTCCCCTTACTAGAAGGACTATGTAGCCCACAATCAATAAAGAACATGGTGAAATGACTTGAAAAGTGAACTCTGAGAAGATACATGTGACATGATTTCTTCTCATTTTTCTCTTTTCTCAATAAGAAAAAATAGAGTTTTTATTACAGTTGTAGGTCACTTTAGGTGCTATTTGATTATTGTTTTCCCCTACTAAAGAGTACAGTGGTTCATGAAACTCATTCCTCTATTACGACCAAGATACAGATATTTACAACTAACTTCAAGCTGAAAAGTATTTCGAAGCTTGGAAGTTGTAGTGATGATTTGTATTTATTGACTGCCACCCTAGGTCAGCTATCTTTCTATGTAAATTAATTCTCACATCCTTGCAAGTTAGGTGTCATTCTCATTTTGTCACCAAGAGGGCCCTGCTGTACCCTCTGCCTCTTGTCTGTGGAAAGACCTGAGCCTCCGAGGCCTTCCCGGAGTTCCAAAGAGCAAATTTAAAAGTGAGGAAACACAGGAACAAAAGAAAAGAGTGACGCAGGACAAACTAAGAGCTTAGCCATAAAGCAAAGTCAAGGACCTTCAGTTCCTCTTCAAGGGCTATAGATGATATTCTGAACGGTATCCTCGGGTTGTTTAGCAGAGTCGGAAATCCCCACCAGGGGGAAGAAATCAGCTGCGTGCTGACCCTGGAGGGGGTGGAGCCAGAAAGCTGATGTTGGCTCTCGATCACCTCATCAGCCAATCAGCAAACCGTTCCCCGGGCTGCTCGGCCCTCCTTCACCCTGAAATCCGTCAGGAGCTCAGGCCTTTCGAGCCCGAGCTCCCTGTGCTTGGCCTTGCAAGGGAAGCTGCACTTTCCTCCACCACAACCCAGTGTCAAGAGACTGGCTTTATTGCAGGAGGGCGAGGGGACCCAAGCTTGCTTCAGTAACCACTTATCCTTGAGGGAGTCTGGTTCAGGGAGGTTAAGTAATTCTTTAAAGCTCACATAGCTGATAAGTGTTAGAAGCCAAACTGGAACCCCCAGTCTCTGGAAGGGCAGAGACTGGATGCCACGTTGCTCACCACACTGCCTTCCTGTTTTAGAAGGTTTTCAGACCTAACAGTCTCATGCCAAGGTGTCAAGGGAAGTTAGATTTGTCTTATCACATTGACATATGTAAAAATGCCTTACGGGGACTTCCTGGTGGTCCAGTGCTTAGGACGCAGGGCAGAGGACACAGGTTTGATCCCACATGCCTCAGAGCAATTAAGCCCACACCAGGACTACTGAGCCCAACGCAACCAGATAAATATTTTTTTTTAATGCCTTATTTCTCAGAGGTGTTCGTTCTGTGCACAAATCTTGACATCAGTCTGGGATAGGTCTTGGGTTGCAGCCATGAATAAACCAGAAAAGAAAAATTCTTCCCTCAAGGAACTTACAGTCTGATGCAAAGGGGAATAGACAATTGTGAAACAAGTAAAATCTATATTATGTCACCTGGTGGTAAAA
This sequence comes from Oreotragus oreotragus, assembly GCA_006410675.1. NCBI lineage: Eukaryota > Metazoa > Chordata > Mammalia > Artiodactyla > Bovidae > Oreotragus > Oreotragus oreotragus. The sequence continues at coordinate 295,214 of SJYX01011164.1, forward strand.
GTTAGAGATATAAAGCTCAGAGGGGAGTAAGGGGAAGCAGGAAGGGGGCTTGCAAGTTAGACTCTTTGGTCAGGAAGGACTCTCTGAGAAGATGACTTTCAGCAAAAACTTGAAAGAGGTGGCAGATTTCTGGAGAGCAAGGGTTCAGATGGAGAAACAGGAAGTGCAAAGGCCCTGGGGCAGGAATGTTCAGAGAATGACCTGAGTGAACAAGTATGAGATGAGGTAAGAGGCATCTGGGGGACAGGGTGAGGTCTTGCCGGCCTTTGTAGTGGATTGGCCTTTACTCTGCGGGAGCAGGGATGCTGGGAGAGTGCTGGACATTTCTAAGACAAGCAGCATCTTACTCCCATTTTTGGTTTTAACAGGATCACTCTGGCTGCTCTGCGGAAGTAGGCTGAAGTGGGAACAAGGCCAGAATTCAGGAGACAGGAAGCTTCTGCCGAAAGTCAGAGGGCTGGTGGGGCTGCCTTGGCCCCAGGAGGGAGGGGCAGAGGTGATCGTGGGTGCGCGCAAAGGGAAGGGACGGGGCTGGACGGGGCCCTGGATGTTGTTCGTGGCAGCAAGAGAAGGGACAGGAATAACTGCTGGATTGGGGCTTGACGAGCTGGAGGGATGGAGCTGCCATTTTCTGAGATGAGGAAGATGCTGGCGAAACAGATCTGGGGGGAGTCACGACCTTAGTGTAGTGTAGACCAGGTTTGAGGCTCCAGCCGGAAATTCAGATGGAGATGCTGACGAGGCTATGACATAGGAGGGTCTGGAGTTCAGAGATACACTAATCTGGGGNGTTTGGCCAAGTGCCTAGGGGTAGGCACTCCGAGATGCCCTTGAGTGTGTTGTGCAGGTCTCATGTGCCACTATATCTCAGGGACAGGGGACAAGCTCCTGCGAAGCTCTGTCCATAGCTCTGTGCAACTTTGTGATATTGTGGCTTATACAAAGTATATATTTCATCTTTGTCCCCATTCCTGGCACAGAGCTTCTAAAACCCTTTTTAGCATTTTCCTAAGCATTGAGAGCTATAAAGGTGTCTTTTGTTATGTTAGCGAAGTGACTTTGGAAAGTTCTTAGGTAACCTAAGGATGGGGTTGGGTTGCCAGGGGTTCAACCGTGTGACTAGGTGAGAATGCTCAGCACCCCTCCACCCAGTCTCTGGGATGGGGAGAGAGGTAGGGGGTTGGAGATAAAGTTAAATCACCAATGGTCTTTGATTTAACCAGTCGTGCCTATGTGATAAAGCCTCATAAAGGTCCCTTCAAAGAAAAGCATCAAATCTATCAAAGTAATTAAAACTCAGTCCAAAAGTCCCACTGCCCACAGTATACCCCGCAACAGTTCAATCAGAAGCTCTGGGATGGGACCTAGAAAGTGAAAGTCGCTCAGTTGTGTCCGACTCTTTGCGACCTCGTGGACTATACAGTCCATGGAATTCTCCAGGCCAGAATACTGGCGTGGGTAGCCTTTCCCTTCTCCAGGGATCTTCCCAACCCAGGTCTCCCGCATTACAGGTGGATTCTTTACCAGCTGAGCCACAAGGGAAGCCCAGGACCTAGACAGCATCAGTGTTTTCTGAAGCTTTCTGGAATTCCAAGGCACAGTCAAGACTGAAAACGCCTGGCTTAGTGGGCTGGAGGCCCGGGGTGAATGCCCTGAGAGGGGGGATTCTGAGTAGAGATCTCAGAAAAGGTGTGAAGGAGAGCGCCAACAGAAGTGGTATGAGGGGAAACCGCCAGTGAAAGGTGAAGACCGAGGGAATTACTCCAGTAACCGCGGATGCCTTATGCGCCTCCTACAATCATTATTCTTTAGGAAACACTGGCCTTAAGTATCTAAGTTAATGCCCGTGTCCTCAGACATGGAAGCATCCAGAACTTCAAAATTCCAATCAACTACAAGGATTATTATTTTTTAAGAAAGAGCTTTCTACTTCCCCCAGGATACTTAAAATTGCACTTGATGGAAGAGAATTTCGCTTGATTGGGGTTTGGGGGACCCACTGTGCTGCATGAAGGGACTGTCCGGCAGATTGGAACTCTAGAGGGGACACGGTGAGTGCAGAGGGCAGGAAAGCAGAAACCCTTGGCTCAGCTCAGTGCATCCTCGGGTGTAGAGGTGGGTTTTCTTGTTTATCGCAAGCGTGTCCCTGGGAAGGAGCGTGGAGGAAGATGACTCATGGGCACAGGATCACATCTAACTCACACCCTCGGGTTGCTGCCGCGAGGGCGCTTTTCTTTCCCTGTTTATGACTTTTTTGGAAAGTGAGGGGATGGAAGCAGCGAGGGGCTTGATTTGCTGGCTCCTGGTGACGCAGATCTGGCAACGGCAGCAGAGACTGCGCTGATCTTCACGACTGCATCCTGGGACTCTGAGGAGGACGCGGACAGACAGTGACAGGACGGTGCGGCCTCCTGGAAGCTGAGCAGAGCCGAGGGAATCGGTCATCGGGGGCGAGCTTTTCCACGGTCTGTCGACTCCGAGAAACACGCTGAGCTCCCCGCAAACAGCAGCTGCCTCTAACGAACTGCAGCTGCCAGGATCTCCCCGCCTCAGCTGGTCGCTGTCCTTCCAGGGGGAGGAGACCCGTGTGCTGGGCTGGCCCCTGCTCTGTAGAGCCCTGGGAAGAGCTGCATTGAAAGCGAAGTTTCCAGGTGCGGAAACGGGACTGCCCGTTGGGCTTCTGCCTTGCCCCCACGTCTCCTTTCCATCTCTGGGCCCCTTCAGGCTGCCCACGGCTTGCTTCTGAGCCCCTTAGGATGCCGTGTCTTTACGGTTTCCGGGTCCCCTTCCGGCTACTTCTTGGCCCAGAGAGGCTTCGTGTGGCAGGGAGCCCACCCCTCTGCTTCTCCAGCCTGCCTCCTTCCTGGGCAAGCAAGACCTTCTCCATATTCTAGCCGCTCAAGCTGTATCTGTGCTAAGCCTCCAGCAACACGTAGAGCCACAAAAACAAGTCAGTCTCTGACCGGTCAGCAAAGGCCCTCCGCTCCATCATGCCCCCTGAGAACGCGGCTTTTCTCTTCCTGTTCGGTGGAAGCCCCCTGCGTTTCCAGGCAGATTTGCTTGCTGTCATCCAAGGATGCTCTTCTGCTTGCTTCCGAACCCTGGGCTCTTGAGATTCTCCCCGTGGGACTGCCTTCCTTTCTTCTCTGTTCACGTGTCTGCTCTGTTCAAAATTCACCTCTTCCAGAAAAAAAAAAGATGAAAGGGGAACTGATAGTTGGAAGGGCTTTGATCAAAGCTGGCTTATCTAAAAAAAAAAAAAAAAAAAAAAAAAAAAACAGCAGGAAGGTAACGCAGCTGGGCTTGTCAGCAATTTCTGGACCAATTTTTTTAGGCGGCAATGGCTCCTTGCTGCTTGAAACTGAGGATTTTTAAGAGACGTGCAGAAAATTAAGACCTTGAGCTCAGTCCCCTTATTAGAAGGACTATGTAGCCCACAATCAATAAAGAACATGGTGAAATGACTTGAAAAGTGAACTCTAAGAAGATACATGTGACATGATTTCTTCTCATTTTTCTCTTTTCTCAATAAGAAAAAATAGAGTTTTTATTACAGTTGTAGGTCACTTTAGGTGCTATTTGATTATTGTTTTCCCCTACTAAAGAGTACAGTGGTTCATGAAACTCATTCCTCTATTACGACCAAGATACAGATATTTACAACTAACTTCAAGCTGAAAAGTATTTCGAAGCTTGGAAGTTGTAGTGATGATTTGTATTTATTGACTGCCACCCTAGGTCAGCTATCTTTCTATGTAAATTAATTCTCACATCCTTGCAAGTTAGGTGTCATTCTCATTTTGTCACCAAGAGGGCCCTGCTGTACCCTCTGCCTCTTGTCTGTGGAAAGACCTGAGCCTCCGAGGCCTTCCCGGAGTTCCAAAGAGCAAATTTAAAAGTGAGGAAACACAGGAACAAAAGAAAAGAGTGACGCAGGACAAACTAAGAGCTTAGCCATAAAGCAAAGTCAAGGACCTTCAGTTCCTCTTCAAGGGCTATAGATGATATTCTGAACGGTATCCTCGGGTTGTTTAGCAGAGTCGGAAATCCCCACCAGGGGGAAGAAATCAGCTGCGTGCTGACCCTGGAGGGGGTGGAGCCAGAAAGCTGATGTTGGCTCTCGATCACCTCATCAGCCAATCAGCAAACCGTTCCCCGGGCTGCTCGGCCCTCCTTCACCCTGAAATCCGTCAGGAGCTCAGGCCTTTCGAGCCCGAGCTCCCTGTGCTTGGCCTTGCAAGGGAAGCTGCACTTTCCTCCACCACAACCCAGTGTCAAGAGACTGGCTTTATTGCAGGAGGGCGAGGGGACCCAAGCTTGCTTCAGTAACCACTTATCCTTGAGGGAGTCTGGTTCAGGGAGGTTAAGTAATTCTTTAAAGCTCACATAGCTGATAAGTGTTAGAAGCCAAACTGGAACCCCCAGTCTCTGGAAGGGCAGAGACTGGATGCCACGTTGCTCACCACACTGCCTTCCTGTTTTAGAAGGTTTTCAGACCTAACAGTCTCATGCCAAGGTGTCAAGGGAAGTTAGATTTGTCTTATCACATTGACATATGTAAAAATGCCTTACGGGGACTTCCTGGTGGTCCAGTGCTTAGGACGCAGGGCAGAGGACACAGGTTTGATCCCACATGCCTCAGAGCAATTAAGCCCACACCAGGACTACTGAGCCCAACGCAACCAGATAAATATTTTTTTTAAATGCCTTATTTCTCAGAGGTGTTCGTTCTGTGCACAAATCTTGACATCAGTCTGGGATAGGTCTTGGGTTGCAGCCATGAATAAACCAGAAAAGAAAAATTCTTCCCTCAAGGAACTTACAGTCTGATGCAAAGGGGAATAGACAATTGTGAAACAAGTAAAATCTATATTATGTCACCTGGTGGTAAAAGTTAGAGATATAAAGCTCAGAGGGGAGTAAGGGGAAGCAGGAAGGGGGCTTGCAAGTTAGACTCTTTGGTCAGGAAGGACTCTCTGAGAAGATGACTTTCAGCAAAAACTTGAAAGAGGTGGCAGATTTCTGGAGAGCAAGGGTTCAGATGGAGAAACAGGAAGTGCAAAGGCCCTGGGGCAGGAATGTTCAGAGAATGACCTGAGTGAACAAGTATGAGATGAGGTAAGAGGCATCTGGGGGACAGGGTGAGGTCTTGCCGGCCTTTGTAGTGGATTGGCCTTTACTCTGCGGGAGCAGGGATGCTGGGAGAGTGCTGGACATTTCTAAGACAAGCAGCATCTTACTCCCATTTTTGGTTTTAACAGGATCACTCTGGCTGCTCTGCGGAAGTAGGCTGAAGTGGGAACAAGGCCAGAATTCAGGAGACAGGAAGCTTCTGCCGAAAGTCAGAGGGCTGGTGGGGCTGCCTTGGCCCCAGGAGGGAGGGGCAGAGGTGATCGTGGGTGCGCGCAAAGGGAAGGGACGGGGCTGGACGGGGCCCTGGATGTTGTTCGTGGCAGCAAGAGAAGGGACAGGAATAACTGCTGGATTGGGGCTTGACGAGCTGGAGGGATGGAGCTGCCATTTTCTGAGATGAGGAAGATGCTGGCGAAACAGATCTGGGGGGAGTCACGACCTTAGTGTAGTGTAGACCAGGTTTGAGGCTCCAGCCGGAAATTCAGATGGAGATGCTGACGAGGCTATGACATAGGAGGGTCTGGAGTTCAGAGATACACTAATCTGGGGGTCTGAGTATAAACTTGCTTGGGTACAAGCCTCACGTTCACAGCCCATCCGCTGCGCAACGAAGGGGCAGCATTCCTGTTTCTCGCGCGTGAAGGACAAGGACACGCTCTGGGTTGAACTGTCCCTGCAAAGACTCACATGGCTAAGTCCTAACCCTCAGGGACTTGACATGTGACTTGATTTGGAGACAGGGTCCATGCGAGGTAGTCACGCTAAAATGAGGATTTGATTAGGAAGCGCCCTGAGCCAGTGGCGAGGGTGTCCTTACAATAGAAAGAGGAAATGCGGACCCAGATGCGCACCTGGGGAGAAGAGCACAGTCCTGCGGCCACAGGTCAAGGGACTCCCAGAACTGCGGGGGGGCCTGAGCAGGGCCCCGCCAGCACCGCGAGCTGGGGTCGTCAGCCTCCAGCACCGTGGCAGGGAGCAGGGCCCCGCCAGCACCGCGAGCCGGGGTCGTCAGCCTCCAGGACCGGGAGCACCCCGTTGGTGGTGCTTTGTTACGGCAGCCCTGGGAAATGACTACAGAGAAAGGATCGTGGACAAGTTACCTCTGGGAAGCAGCCAAACCTTATCACCCACGTAGAGGTGAGTGGAGAAAGAGAAGGAATGGGCTGAGGAGACAAACAGAGGGGAGATGTCCCATTAGAACTGCTTCCGATGCTAAAATGAAAGTCTGTGCCCCTGAAATCGATGCTGACCAACTTGCTCTTTGCAATCATATCTGATCAAGAATGTGTGGTTTTCAAGACATGGAAGCACCCTAAATGTCCATCAAGGGAGGGATGGGTAAAGGAGATGTGGTACATGTATACACGGGAATATTACTCAGCCACAAAAAAGAATGAAATAACGTCATTTCCCGCAACGTGGATGGACCTAGAGATGATTGTACTAAGTCAAAGAAGACATTGTATGACATCCCTTATATGTGGAATCTAAAAGAAATGATACAAAGGAACTTACTTACAAATCAGAAACCGACTCACAGACTTGGAGAACGAACTTATACAGTGTGTGGGGAGGGATGAGGGAAAAGGATAGTTGGGGAGTTGGGAGGGACATGTAATCACTGTTATATGTAAAATGGATGACCAACAAGGATCTCCTGTATAGCACATGGAACTTTGCCCCATGTTGGTGGTGGGCTGGATGGGAGGGGACTTTGGGGGAGAATGGATATGCATGGCTGAGTCCCTTTGCTGTTCACCTGAAACTGTCACACCATTGTTAATCGGCTACACTTCAATACAAAATAAAAGTTTTTTTTAATATGTGGTTTTTGAAAAAAAGTCTGAAATGATTTCTACCTGGGTCCATGCGGGCCTCTCGTAAAGAATGGATTTTTTAAAATTCTTGATCTAGTGGTACAATTTGCTGTTCAGTCTCTCTATCATGTCCGACTCTTTGCAGGTACAATTTGTACTTTAAGTATTTGTTCATTGCATGTCAGATTGAAGTCTGCTCACATGACCACACAGGTGAACCTGGGGTCCATCTTGCCTTTCAGCTTTTACAGGAGGGTTAAGAACAAGCTGGTTTTCAGAGGACTTAGGGGCTGCCACCGCAGAGAGCTGGAAAACAACCCCTTTGCAGGAAGGCAGAGAGGTTTTTGTGTCTCTGGGTTTTCAGAGCTCTAAGTCCAAGCAGCATCTGCAGATCCAACTTGAGGAGAAGCGCCCATCTGTTCCCTTTTGCACACGCTGGGCCAGTGGAGCAGAGCGTAGACAAAGGAAGCCAGCCAGGATGGGGCCAGGCCAGTGCCTCCGTCTGCAAACACTTGAACACATGCCCAGCACACACACAGAACAGGATGCATATTTAGAAGCGAGAACACTTTATAATTAGAAAATAATTGTTACTTCTTTGGGTATTCTTCTTATTAAGAATCTATTAAAACCCTTTGCTATTAAGAGGCTCATCAGAAGCACGGTCAGGGAGGCGCTGCGACAAGATGCTGTGAGATATTCACACGGGCTGGGCAGCCCTGCATCCCAAACCATACGTCGCCAGGACAGGATGCCAGCGGCAAGTCCTCATTTGTCCGCCATCCTCATGAAACCAGCTGTTGAAAGCACAAGCGCGTTTGAATGAGGTGTTCATTGATTGTCATGTGCATCACGGAGCTCCACTGCCGAGCCCTTTAGGAAAAGGAGATGCTTCCACGTGTATGACCCCCCTGTGGGCACCAGGCACAAAATCCCCAGCTGGACCCACCAGGCTGTCCCAGCTGGGTCCAGGTTGAGCGTTTGTTGTGTTTATAGACCTAACAGCTCACACTTCCGGAGACAAATGGGAAAAAACAGAACTGGATGTGATGCAAAATAAGCGAGAATCATGGCAGTGGGCGGGGCACCTCTGGGACCTTGGAACAACCACGAGCTCGTGGCACGCACACTCTGTTATTTGACTGTGTGAGGCAAACGGCCTTTCATCTCAGAACAGAAGGTTAGGGTCTGGGTGGCTGGACAGACGGCCACACAGCCCACAAAGGCCATCCCTGAGCGCGCTGGCTGGGACAAGCCCCACTGTGGGCGCCCTTCTGTCCCTGGTCCTCCAAATGTTTACAGACAGACGAAATCGGATTCCAACAAACAATAAAGGCACTTTGAAAAATAATCTGGGCATCCATGAAAGGAGACAGGGACAGCTCCATCCAAGCCTCCCCGTGGGCTGCCTGCAAAGTGCCAAATCTGGGAGGAAATCCTTTCCCTTCAACGGTCTCCAAGTCCAAATTCAAAGCCAGCTGGAGGGCAGGAGGGTTACTGGATGACCCCGGCTTTCCAGTCTGCACCTTTCCAGAGTTTCCTTGAACGCTTGTGTTGATATATTTTTTAAATATTTATTTTTTGGCTGCTTCAGGTCTCAGCTGCATCATGTGAGATCTCTCCTGGTGGTGCACAGACTCTTTAGCTGTGGTGCGGGGCTTAGCTGCTCTGAGGCATGTGGGATCTTAGTTCCCCAGCCAGGGATCGAACCCACGTCCCTGGCATGGCAGGGCAGATTCTTAACCACTAAACCATCAGGGAAGTCCCAGGACTGATATTTTTATAGTTACAAATGACCAAAGAGAGGGCCCTTAGGTCACACACTGACATACATGCAGTAACTTCAATCAAAATGTGCCTTGTACCCTGTTACCATGGAACGTTCTAGAACTTCAATGCCAGATACATCCACAGGATCTCCGTGGGGAGAGCAGGCTACAGGCAGCCATGTAGAAAAATGAGCGTTTTGTAATCTGTAGCTGGGGGAATCACGTCAGAAGAAGAGCTGGAGATAGCAGATTTTCTGAAAAGAGGAGCTGCAGTTAGCTGCAGTGTTTGCTCCTTCAAACCCCTTTTCAAAACAAGAATCACATCTATGCTCTGTTTTTTTTTTTTTTTTTTTTTTTTTTTTTTTTTTTCTTCATTNAAGAAGAGCTGGAGATAGCAGATTTTCTGAAAAGAGGAGCTGCAGTTAGCTGCAGTGTTTGCTCCTTCAAACCCCTTTTCAAAACAAGAATCACATCTATGCTCTGTTTTTTTTTTTTTTTTTTTTTTTTTTTTTTTTTAGCTGAACCTCATGCGCAGGGGGAGCATTTTCAAGCGGAAGCAGCCTGGAACCTCTGCAGAACCTGAGCGAGGCCAACACGGCAGACCGCGCTCGGTGATCACTGCCGTGTTTCTGCCCTGCCCCAGGCCGCCGCCTCCCAGAATCCAAGGAGCTGGGGGCTTCCTCCAGCCGACTGGCCTGGGGAACTGTAGGTCTCGTTACTCCCCTCACCATTTCAGGATCCTCCTCCTTGTGATCTAGAAGCTGCCCCTCCCCCCAAACAAGCGTGGTCCCCGCCAGCAGGCAGATTCCCGGGGAAGGTGATGGAAGTGAGCCCCCAGCATCAGAGCCTGCGTTTCCACAAGACCCCAGGGAGATCGTGTCCGCTTTCAGTTTGAGGAGCCTCCTCCTCAGAGGAGGCCTAACCATCCTGCCAGATACAGTCAGGGAGTGGCTGAATCATCTTACACAACAGCCAGTTATCTGAAGAGGATAACATCCTGTAGGGCTCCTCCTGTGTGACCTTCCGGAAAAGGCAAAAGTACAGAGATACTAGAACCACCAGGAGCCGGGGTTCGAGGGAAGGAGGCAGGAATGGGCAGAGCGCAGAGGATGTTTGGGGCAGAGAAATGACCCTGGGTGAGCGGCACACGCGTCATCGCATGGGTGCCAAAACCCAGAGAGTGTGAGCACCAAGCGTGGACGCGAGTGTAAACTATGCTCTTGAGTGCGTTGTCACGAATCAACATCGGTTCCTCAGTGATAACAAAGGTATCACCCTCATGTAGGAAGCTGATACTAGGGGCAAATACGGAATGGGGGAAGGGGCCATACCGGACAGGTCCACACTTGCCGCTCATTTCCATACACTTAGAACGGCTCTAAACGTAGTCTGTAACTAGTAACACGCTGCTAGGGCCTGGGGCCTTCTCACCCCGGGCTGAGCGAGCTGCCTTCAGAGCCTCTCCTCTTGCCCAGTGGGGTCAGCGGGAGCCATTCTGCTCCAAGTTGGGCGGGACCGAGACTGGCAGGAAGGAGCCCATGCACCACCCCGGCCCCATGCCGAGAAGGAGCCGGAGGCGCTGGAACCCTGTGCGCTTGAGCACCCCCACCAGGATTTGTACGCATCTTCCAGAAAAATCCCACATGGGGCAGGCAGCCCTTAGACTTCGAGAGCAAGGCAGAAAGTGCATTAACCTGGGAGCAGTGCTTATAAGAACAGGGAGAAAACACAGATGGAAATAGTCTGTGCTCCAGTAGACATACTAGGTGGAGAAGGCGCTGGCAGCCCACTCCAGTGCTCTCGCCTGGAGAATTCCAGGGACGGAGGAGCCTGGTGGGCTGCAGCCCATGGGGTCAGGAAGAGTCGGACACAACCAGTAACTTCACTTTCACTTTTCACTTTCATACACTGGAGAAGGAAATGGCAACCCACTCCAGTGTTCTTGCCTGGAAAATCCCAGGGACAGAAGGGCCTGGTGGGCTGCCGTCTATGGGGTCGCACGGAGTCGGACACGACTGAAGCGACTTAGCAGCAGCAGCAGCAGACATATTAGGAAAGTACTAAATTGCTAATCCTGGGGGAAGGCGAAATACAGCACATTCTGAAGAGCAAGTATCTGGGAGAATACATGCATCTTACACTTTGTATCTAAAGATGAGTTTAATTAAATAGAACATTATAACGGGATGTGTGAGTGCTGATGGGAAATGGCCTGACGTTTCGAAAGCGCCTCCAGCTACAACAGCATCGTCTATGTGAGTGCGACAGCTCGGCCCAGTGACGGAATTCACATTTTCTGTCGCTGTAGCAGTTGGATGCGTCTGGAATCCTCGAGGTTAGAAGGCGGTTGGCGAGGGACAGGGCTGTGGACAGAGTCTGCAGGGGAGCAAGTCTGCCGCATGGCAATCACGTGCAGACACATAACGTGAGGGCGTGCAAAGGCTACAAAGAGGGACTTCTTTGAGACTGACAGTGGATCCAGTCTCCCGTAAGTCTGGTTGCCAAGCCGGCTCTGAAACCATCTCAGGGAAGACAGCAGGTGATGGTTTTGGAAGCAGCTTGGAGAACAGGAGGTGGAAAAGAACAGTCACGCCACTCTGCAGGCTGTGCATTCCCTCCGGGGTGTTCTTAGATTTCTCCCCACGAGGCAGTGCGCTGCCAGCCAGTGACCGTTAGTCAACAGGGGACGTTAGCTTTTCTTTCCTGCCGGGCTCCCAGAGGCCGCCTTCTTCACGGCTGGGGCGCTGGGCTGAATCTTGCTCCGCCCAGTGCTTTTCTTCTGCTTCTGGCTGTTGTCCTGAAGCGACTTCAACCCCAGCATTTTACAGTACTTGTTACACTGGTGGAGGGCTTTAAACTGATCAATGAAGGTCATGGAACAGTTGCCTTTAAATCCTTTGTACCTGTGAGTTTGGATGGAAGGAAACAATTCTTCAAAAAAAAATCAGGACCCTTCACCAGCATTAAAAGAAACATTTCAACAGGGAAACTCCTGGTGTGCAGAAAATACGTTTCATTTCTCTGTGCGTGTGTGCTAAGTCACTTCAGGCGTGTCCGACTCCTTCGACCTCATGGTTCCTCTGTCCATGGGAGTCTGCAGGCAAGCAGACTGGAGTGGGTTGCTGTGCCCTCCCTCCCGGGGATCTTCCCAGTCCAGGGATCGAACCTGCCATCTTAAGTCTCCTGCACTGGCAGATGGGTTCTTTACCACTAGCGCCACCTGGGAAGCCCGTATTTATTCCCGCCGTAGGCCAGAACGGCCAACAGTTGACACGACTATTGATAGAAAAAACAAAAGCTGTGCAAGAAATTAAAGACCACGAGCCGTGGGCGTGGGCAGTAAAGACCGAAGACTGTGATGAGACGGATGTCCTGACCGTTCTGCCGTGTCAGCATCTTTAAGATTTTAATTGG
>SJYX01011164.1:309619-376212 GCA_006410675.1 Oreotragus oreotragus
TCCCACCCACCCCCATCCTCCACTCCAGGTCACCAGGGGGCACAGAGCTGAGGTCACCGAGCTGAGCGGCGGCTTCCCACGAGCTCTCTTACAGGCGACAGTGTATGCGTGTCTGTGCTCTGCTCTCAGTCCGTCCCACCCTCTCCTCCCCTGCTGTGGCCACAAGTCCGTGCTCCACATCCGAGTCTCTCTATTCCTGCCCTGCAGCTAGGCTCATCAGTGCCATTTTGCAGATTCCATACAGAGCCCTTTGCTTTTTAGTCAGAGTGACCAGTGCTGGACCATCTCCATAAAAACCTGAAGATCTCTTGGTGATCTGAATCACCCCTCCATCCCACCCAGAGGTTCTGAATGAAGACATCTTAGAACTTTGCGGCTGGAAGAAATTGAATTTAGACCCTGGAGAAGGAAATGGCAACCTGCTCCAGTGTTCTTGCCTGCAGAATCCCAGGGACAGAGAAGCCTGGCGGGCTACTGTCCATGGGGTTGCAAGAGTCAGACACGACTTAGCTGGGACATTTCATATTCAAATCGTCAAAGACTATGCTCTCACAACTCGATTGTGGGAGGCGAGTGTCCTCCTGGATGGACAAGTCGCCAGGCCCCCACAGACCCCGAATATCCAGCAAGAGCAGGCTGAAGGGCTGCTGAGAGGAGGATGAAAGGAGAACATCCATACAAACCACCCAGGGCAGCGCATGACATGCAGAGGATGCTATTCCATTGATGTCGGCCAGGCTGTGTTATAATTGTCAGTGTTCTAACTGGTGCAGCTGGTGGGGGCTTTGTGTGGAGGCGATGCTGGAGCTGAGATGGAAAGATCTGAGATTTGCTGAGGGAGGCAGGGGCGTGGGTGGCACAGGAGACCATCGACAATTCGCAGGTCCCAGTGCAAACTGAGAGCACGGGTTCCCTGGGCGGTAATTAAGACTTTCACGATGACAACAGCCGAACGTGCGTTAAACGAAGCTCAGCGCCCCTCAGAGTGGGGACTTGCCAACTGCACAGGCTGCCTGCCTAGGGAACTGGTCCTGCTGGGTGTGAGTGAGTTCCGGCCGAGTTTGATTAATCGGGCCAAACACAGATCGGCAGAAGGAAGCCTGCAAGGGCTGGCTTCATGCTGAGTCTGTAGCTAATATGATTCAAGAAGCTGGGCCTCCTTCATTTGCAGGCAGAAACCTTAAAGGGCAACAAACTGAAATGAATGGGCTGGGCTGGTGTCTTCTTCCCCAGAAAATCCAATCTGGGTTTTAAGCTGTTTGGGGCGTGAAAAGTTTCTTTTTATTTCTGAAGCTGAAGCATCAGTGAGTCGTTCCATCCAGCCTGCCCCTTCTTCTACCCTGTGGGGGGACTGGCTCTTCCCTGCCTCCCTGGGGGCCCACAGTCTGTTTTCTTGTGAAAAATGACTCAGTTTTTAAAAGCCAAGCTCCTCCATTGGAAGAAAAGTCAGCCCAAGACAGGTGCTGACTCTAGCAGGGTAGGAAAAAAAAATACCACTGCCAACCATGTCATCCGGCCCGAGTTTCCATGGTGCCTGAACATCCATCCCCTGGAGGGACGCAAGGTCCCCTGGACCTGTGACTGTCAGATGGGATGCTTGTCTCATGCTGATAAACTGAGCTTCCCCAACTGGGATGATCAAAGCCAAGGGCAGCTTCCCCTGTTAAGCACGTTGGAAACAAGTCACACTCATCTGTCTAAGGCTGTCTTGAGGCTTGCTTGTAAACACTGACAACACCTACTCTCTGCAGAGAAGAATCACTAATTCATACCGTGACCTCCCAGAAAAGTCACTAGTCGCTTCAGCCCAACCTGGCAGCCGAATGTGTGACGCTGTGTAACAAGCAAGCCCTTATAGTGATATAATGGTTCCCACCTCTGAAATGGGAAATGGCTGAGTCTGAACAAAGGAGCTGAACTTCTGGGCAGCCCAGCTCTGTCGGCCTTCTTGAGTACTCCTGGGAGCCCCGCTATCTTCCCAGGAACGTCTAACCTTCTTTAGAGTCCTCGGGGAAAGTCAGAGTAGGCAGCAGAGACTGGGGCTGATTTTATTTGCAGAAGGCCACGTGCAGGGCACAACTCTAGTGTGAAAGCAGCTTTGCTCAACCAAAGAGCCCCTTACTCAGCTCCCAGCTCCTTTCAAGCCCTAGCTTGAGTGCACGTCTGTGGAGCCTCCCTGGCCCTTTGACACCATGAGACGACATCTCTCCAAATTTTCCTTGTATCTCTGAGAACTACAACCAGTTCTCAGAATTCAGGGTACACCCTTCTGTGTACAGACTGTGATCCAGTCTGTACTATATACTATCCTGTACATAGTCCCAGGACACTAGTTTATGCTCAGAATACCTGTCCAGGGGAGGCTTTCCAATAAAGGTCCAGGGGACGGATGAATGGATGCTGGCCCCATCCTCAGAGCTGACTGACCTCAGCCCAGGGCATCTCCAGATCGCATTGCTAACCTTCCCATTCTCTCTCCATCTAATTTTGGACCCTCACCAGGGCCTCCCGGGTAATACAGGATGTTCCACCCCTAGCCATCTCAGTTCGTCTATTTTTGCTGCCTAGCATCTGCAGGCGGAGAAGGCAATGGCACCCCACTCCAGTACTCTTGCCTGGAAAATCCCATGGATGGAGGAGCCTGGTAGGCTGCAGTCCGTGGGGTCGCACAGAGTCGGACGTGACTGAAGCGACTTGGCAGCAGCAGCATCTGCAGAATTAAAAGCTTGTCTCCTTTTACAATTTGCTGTCTATCTGAGCCAGGGATGCTGGGCTTCTATTTGACCTCTTATTCTCTCAGACGTAGTTTCTTAGGAGAAAAATAAGCAAATAAATAAATAAATAAGACTCAGTTGCTTAGGGGAAAAACAGGGCTACATTCTTTGTGCTTTTAGACTGCTAATTGCAGAGTTTTTCAAAGGACACCAGTTCAATCACTGCGAGCAGGCGTACACCCAAGAGGGAGGAAGAACAGGCTCTCCTGCTAG
The DNA here is from genome assembly GCA_006410675.1 of Oreotragus oreotragus. Lineage (NCBI taxonomy): Eukaryota > Metazoa > Chordata > Mammalia > Artiodactyla > Bovidae > Oreotragus > Oreotragus oreotragus. The sequence continues at coordinate 312,607 of SJYX01011164.1, forward strand.
TGGGACACCTGGCAGGCCATGTGTGCCAAACACCCCCCTCGGCACGGGGGGGGCACACCTCTCTCATCACCATACTTCCCTTGTCAGGTTCCTGGGGCAGACACTCGCCACTGTTGTTCTTGTGGGATGGATGTAGTGGGGTAAACAGTACCCCCCTAAGGTCACGTCCTTCCTAGAACCTCAGGATAGAGCTTTATTCAGAAACAGTGGCATCGCAGATGACATTAAGATGAGGTCATTCCGGGGAAGAGCAGGGCCTTGATCCAATATTCCCGGTGTCTATTGAGAAGACAGAGACATGCTGGGAGAGCAGCAAGGGACAAGGCAGGCAGGACGGGGGCCGCACGCCTACAAGCCAAGGAGCGCCGAGCACGGCGAGACGGGACCAAGGAGAGAGGAGGCGACCTTCTCCCTCAGGGCTCTGGGAGAAACCAGCACAGCCGATGTCCCGATTCCGGACTTAAGCCTTCAGAGCCGGGAAAGGACGCATTTCTATTGTTTTAAGCTCCCTGGTTTGTGGTTGACTCATTATAGAAGCCCAAGGCATCTAACACAAAGGAAAAAAATAATAACCTTGCATTTGAGAACTCACACATTTCTACTTTTAGACACCTTAGTCCTATTGAATTTTATTAACTGAATCTTTTTTATCTTTATCCTCAAAATCACTATAATTTTCTAGTCCGTCACTTTAGCTCCGGGGAAGGCAATGGCACCCCACCCCAGTACTCTTGCCTGGAAAATCCAATGGACGGAGTAGCCTGGTGGGCTGCAGTCCATGGGGTCGCTAACAGTCGGACAGACTGAGCGACTTCACTTTCACTTTTCTCTTCCATGCATTGGAGACGGACATGGCAACCCACTCCAGTATTCTTGCCTGGAGAATCCCAGGGATGGGGCAAGCCTGCCGTCTATGGGGTCACACAGAGTCGGACACGACTGAAGTGACTGAGCAGCAGCAGCAGCACTTTAGCTCATCCATCTTCTCTCTCATGATCATTAGGCATGGAACAATTAATTTATTCTGCTGAACATCATCCAACAGAGTCTCTTCTTAAATATCTTGCCCCTTGGATGGAAGCAGGGCATACAGATCACTCAAGGGCCATGTTCACGTGCTGGTTTGGATTCAGTAGGTCTGGGGTGGGGTCCGAAATCCCATGTTTCTATTAATAACTAGCTCTGAACTCCCATTGATGCCATTGGTCCAGGGTCCCCTTTGGAGGAGAAAGGAGATAAACTAAAGTGCGAATGATCGCATATCATCCTCAACTTCAGAAACATCTCTAAATTGGAACACAGATCTCTTCCACCCCTGACATTTCATTCCTGACATTTCCTCATAAACATCACTCTGTCGTGATCGCCACACAGCCTTATCCCGCACTTCGCCTTTTAGTAATGTGCCGGCCGTGGGTCTGTCATGAAGGGCTCTTGCCATGTTGAGCTGTGTTCCCTGCACACCCACTTTGGCAAGAGTTTCTTTTTAATCATGAAGGATACCGAATTTTATCAAAGGCTTCTTCTGCGTCTATGATCATATGTCTTTTGTCTGACACGGACTCGTTTGCGTATGTTGAGCCATGCTTGTGACCCTGGAATGACCCTAACTTGATGGTGGTGCCTGATCCTCCTGACAGCTTGTGGGATTTGCTTGGCTAGCATTTTGTTGAGGGTTACACAGGTTAGTTCAACACTTCCTATGTGTAGGAAGCATGCTAGGCTGACTTCCTGCTTAAACACAATTCCTCTTTCTTCTCAGGTTGATTATGGATGATGCGGCCTTCCAGGCTCACACCAAGTTGACAACAGAGCAGGCGGGAGAGGGGTGGAGCCGGGAGGGGGGTGGAGCCGGGAGGGGGTGGAGCCGGGAGGGGGGTGGAGCCAAGCTGCAGAAACCGCCACCCCTGGCTGAGGGGAAGAAATTAAGGTTCTTGGTGGGCTTAATAAAGGTCGTGTCTAAAGACGATTTGGCGAGACAAGAAAAACCTACAGAGAATTCCCACAGGTTGGTAACCCCTTTAGAAGCCAGCCAGAGCTATCTATAACAGAGGCTTTAGTTTGAGAGCCTTTCTGAAGAAGGGTTTAATTTTTTTAAGGACCGGCTAGGAGGACAGGATGGAGAAGGAAACGGCCACCCGCTCCAGTGTTCTTGCCTGGAGAATCCCGTGGACAGAGGAGCCTGGCGGGCTGCCGTCTGTGGGGTCGCACAGAGGCGGACACAACTGGAGCGACTTAGCAGCAAGCAGGAGGACATGGCAGGCAGGCTGAGGATGTAGGGAAAGAACCGAAATAAACCGCTAGTTGGAGGCAGGGGAGCGTCTGTGTGTGAAATGAAACCAGGGCTGGATGAACAAACGCGAACAGACTGTCGCCCGCGAGTAAGAGGAGGGACACCAGGGGGCGCCCCCGGGCGTTGTTCATCCTGCGAGAAGTCAGTGCTTCCCAAAGTATGTTCCTAGGGTCTCGCAAGATGCTTTAAAAAAAAATCTGTGGTGTAAATATTATGAAAAATGACATATAATCTCTCCCTTTGCCTCCTTGGGCACTCGAACTACACATCAGCTCTGTAAAGACCCTGTGAAGTCTCACACTATCTTTATTTATCCAAGTCAGGGTTTCCCCAGATTATTTGACAACGGCAATCTGTGGAAAACGCTGCTGTAAAACTCCTGGTTTCTTTGAGGATTCGGATGGGTGGCTCAGCTGGTAAAGAGTCAGCCTGCAGTGCGGGAGACGGGTTTGATGCCTGGGTCAGGGAGGTCCCCTGGAGGAGGGACAGGCTCCCCACTCCAGTTTTCTTGGGCTTCCCTGGTGGCTCAGATGGTAAAGAATCTGCCTGCAATGCAGGAGACCTGGGTTCCATCCCTGGGTTGGGAAGATCCCCTGGAGGAGGGCATGGCAACCCACTGCAGTATTCTTGCCTGGAGAATCCCATGGACAGAGAATCCCAGGGCCTGCTGGGCTACAGTCCACGGGGTGGCAAAGAGTCGGGCATAACTGAGCGACTAAGCACAGCGCACACACACGTGTAACAGAGCCGAACCCTTTCCCAGGCGTTGCATTCTGCACTGGTCTCCAAGCTGCCCTCCTTCCTCCGGACCTCAGCACCCATCCCCTACAAACACTTCGTCCAGCCACCCCGTCCCCCGCCTGTCAGAGCCTCCGGGGGTCATTCCTGCTTCTCCTGGGCCCAGGGCCTCCCACGGCCTCCCGGCTGTCCCTGAGCTCACGGCCACACAGGTGGGAAGGCTGCTTCCCTCGGGGCCGCCCCGCCCGCCCCGCCCGCTGCCCTTCTGGCGCCTCCACAGCCTCCTCCGGGCGGGCCGCTGCTAGAGCAAGAGCCAGGCTGCCTCCATGGAAACCAGCCCGGGCACTGTCTTCCCTGACACCCAACCCCGGCTGGGGGAAAAGCAGAACGTGCAGAGGGGAAAGGGGGCTACAGCCGCCCCCCATCTGGTTCTCTGCTGCCGGTGGGGCCGGCGAGGTGCCTGTGCATAAGGGCTTCCTGGGGCAGGCCCTGGAATCCCCCGGGGTGGGGATCCTCTCCTCCACACATCCTCCGCTGGGCCCCGCGTTCTGCAAGCCTTCAGACCCACTCACACCCCACGCCTCTTTCCACCAGCAGCAGCTCCCTTCTCCACCCTCGAAACCCAAACCCGGAACTGCATCACTGCTGTTTGCTTAGACCCTCTAGGAGACACCACGAGTTCCTTCCAGACAGTCCTGATCTTCACTCAGCCCTACTGGCCCAGGTGCTGTGACCCCAGCTCTCTTAGCCATCACCTCCTCCTGGTTCATTCCACCCCCCTCCAGCATCCACCCACTGATCTGCGGGGGTGATCTTGAGTCCAATCTCTCCACATCTTTCCGTGCAGACTTGTCTTTGCATCTGGGAATGACGAGGAGCCTGGCTGTGCTCCTCCGGTCCTGAGCCAGGGACCGGGCAGTGGGGTAACTAGTGAGCGGAGCTGGGGAGCGGGCGGAGCCCTCTGCTCCAATTCCTGGTCCTTTACAAGGTTTTGGGGGAGGCTGCTGGATTGCCAACGTTACCCCCACTCTGTGGATGGAGTCTGGGTCCTCCTGGCTGGCTTCTCAGCCCAGGAGACTCTCAACACACACTAGGACCAGTGCTCGTGCTGACACTGGCAAAAAAAAAAAAAAAAAAACTGGAAATAAGTGTTCCTGTCAGGCCTCCAGGCCACCTTGATGGCAAAGACTGGCCAAATAGGTCAGACGCTGGCCACCTAGCTCTGCTACATAAGGGCTTGATAGGATTTGAGACAGGATTCAGGCTGCTTTCCTGAGAAGGAGACCACGGTGGCAGGACCCAGTGGCAGGTGTCTGGCATCCAGGGTGTGTGAAAGCGCCTTTATCAGGCCCCTTAGGCCTGGGAGGCTGGTCCTCTGAAGCCTGGCGCTGGGGAGTCAGCAAGAACACTGGGATCTACAGCAACGGCGGCCTGCTGCGCAGAGCAGCGAGGAAGTCAGGGGGATATGATCTGAGCCCCTTGCTCCTCCCCTGCTGGCAGACTCACACGTTGCAGTAGGAAGTCTGCCCAGTCACCACACACACACACACACACACACACGCGCGCAGCACATGATGTGCACACACACGCAGCACACAATGTGCACACACACACACGACCCCCATACCCATGTGACCACACCCCCAAGCTTGTTCTGAGCGTGTTTCTCCAGTGTCAGAGCCCACCCCCTTCCGCCCACAAGTTCGTTTCAGCCCTTCCCGGGCACCGGCGTGTCTCGGGATTGAGTCTGGGTTAAACACCCCCAGGTGGCATCACCCCAAAATGCAGAGCTCCCCGGGGGCTGCTCTTGGCTGGAGGGCAGAGTGCTTCTTCTGGAGCTCAGCTGACTGAGTGTGGGAGGCTGTGCTGATTTTTCGGGCTCCATGGCTCACGGGGCGTCACACTGACACCAGGAGGGCCTGGTTCCCTAAGGGAACTGCCCTCACCGTGCGTCCGCCGTGATACGGGGGCCTTGTCCCCCCACAGCTGCCCCTCTGCCAGAACGAGCCGTTCCTGCTTCTGCCCAGCCCTGGCCCCGGGTCAGGGACTCTGACACACGCTACGATCCTGCGGGCCTGGCACTGGCTGACGGCCTGGTGGCCACAGAGAGGGCGTCGTCGGTGCCTATTTATAGCGACCCTAGTCTAGGTCAAGGCTCACTGCCTCGGAAGCAATCCGTCCAGGGCTCTTTTCTTTGTCTTTCACCAGCAAGACGCGGGCTTTGGGGCAAAAGCTCGGCTCTGCCGCCCTCTACTGGCTGGACGGCAATATTGCCTTCCCCCCAGAAACAAAGGGCGGCCTGGGGCCAGGTGTGCGTTTGCAGGACCCACTGAGACAGCTGCGGCTCTGTTCCCAACAGCTGTTGGTTTACACGAACATTGATAAGGTTAAAATTTCCGAGTCTTATATTACAGAATTAGGCATTTTTCCTTCTCGCCCTTCAGAGAACTCTAAAGGGCTGAGCAATTGTCAAATCAGAAATATGTTCGACAGCGGGGTTAGTATCTTCGGTCTGCCTAGAAGATGGAGTACTAGATGTTGAAGCAATCCAACTCGCCACACGTTGTAACGCGAAGTTCTGGTGCTCGGCCCTGCTGAAGGGGCGTGGGCTATGACGTCTTCCAGGAGAATATGCCATCCTTCAGTGATAAGGATCATACCACCAGGTCAAGTTGCATCGGAGTGAGTCATGATGGTTCCCTATTTTCTTTTATATTATAAGCGATCTTAAAATAGTCTCACACCTCCTGGCATCACTAAACAAGAGAATAAGCCAGGTCTCATTTACTGAGGTGTCTACAGCCAAATACATGGTTCTGGTTGAGACACGGAATTTCTTTTAATGAGCTAGTAGTTCCTCTTTCTGCAAAAGATCCTGACCACCAGCCAAGAAAGCATGGAGCCTAAGTTTGGGAGACATTTTAAGCTTCTGGTTTAAAGGTATTATTGATCATTGTTAAAGTCAGATTTGCCTCGTCACTGTTTCTCCCGCCCGTGTCTGGGGTTCTTTTCAATGTGATTAAAAGAACACATGTAACAATGCCCACACGGAGCACCACTTCTCAGGGTGGGGGCGCCCGTCCCCAGGCTTCAGTAGAGCAGGCGAACTGGCTGTCTGCCGCACAGATGCAGGAAGCCAGCCCTGGGGGCTTGCTAAGAATAAAGAGAAGGTGCCAATGGCACCCCACTCCAGTTCTCTTGCCTGGAAAATGCCATGGATGGAGGAGCCTGGTGGGTTGCAGTCCCTGGGGTCACTAAGAGTCGGACACGACTGAGCGACTTCACTTTCACTTTTCACTTTCATGCCTTGGAGAAGGACATGGCAACCCACTCCAGTGTTCTTGCCTGGAGAATCCCAGGGACGGAGAAGTCTGGTGGGCTGCTGTCTCTGGGGTGGCACAGAGTCGGACACGACTAAAGTGACTTAGCAGCAGCAGCCTGGGGCCTGGCCACGTCTACCTGCTCTCTGGAGCCTCTGACACCAGCCAGGCTCCTTAGCCTTTCTTTCCCTGATTCGAGATCACATCCCACACGGACTTCTGTCTGTTTACGCTGCCTTTGTGCTTGAAACCCTTCCCTGAATCTCTCGCGTTGACTGCCCAGGCTCCCTTCTGCAGCTCTGACTTTTCTTCAAGTTCCTTCAGCAGAATCTCACCTCCTGGCCCTAGGGACCCCTTGCAGCCCGTGACCAGGGAGCCCCCTTTCCCTGCACCTCCTGCTCTATCCTTGGGAAGAAAGAAGACAGGATGGACACAGCCCCCAGGGACCTCCCAAACCACACACCTTGTACTCTGATCAGAGAAGATTCCTCTTTTGTTAGTTTTTTCAAGCTAAGAAACATTTCTTTAGAAGAAAAAAAAAAGTGACTGCAAAAGTTTAAATAAAAGGTTTTTAAAGACACAATGGACAAGATGATCTAATAACCCTAATAGCTAATATTTCTCAGACATTTCAGAATTCCCTTCTCTCCCACCTCCTCTTCAGGGAGGAGGCAATAAGTAACACTTGAGAGACAACATTTTGCACTGGGTGCCAGCTCTCGGCTCTAATGGGTGCTGGGCAGCTGTCCCAGGCCAGATAAGTCACATTAAAGCTGAGAACAAAACCAAAGGGATTGGATTTCTTTTTTAAATTACAAGAAAAAAAAAATATATATGGTCCAGGTTCCTGGAAGTTGTTAAGATGCTTTTTAAAAGACATCTTAAATCATCACTCTTATGCTTGTCTTAGTTTTTGAAACTTCTTGGGCAGGTTTCTGCTTTGTTTTGGTGGAAAGTGGTTCCAAATAATGGTATGGAATTCACCTACTCTGAGGTCAGGCTGGGGCATGAGCTGAGGAAGGAGACCCAGTGTTTATCAAGCACGTGCTGAGCCTCAGGGACGGGATGCAGATGAGCTGGGGGATTCTCAGGACCAGCCTGGGTCCCCACCTGCGCCTCAGTGGCTTTGAGAACGTCAGGGCTCACGTCCACAGAGCCAGTGAGACAAGAATCCGGCACTCAGAGCAGGTCTGCGTGATGCCTGGATCTGCCATATCCTACAAAGGACATGATGCCTGTGAAGGACTTGGGAAACTCTGAGGTCCAGGAAAATCTCTCTGTAAATAAATAAAGAGAGGCACCATACATTTTCTGAGCGGGGAAGCTTGCTCAGGATAGATAACTAGACAGGATACTAGGATGGCAGGCATGAAATGATACTGTCCTAGGCAAACCAGGATGCAACGTCGTCCCTTTCATCACTGGGGCCAAATGTCTATGACACCAAGAAGCAAGGTTACCAATAGGAGAATCAGAAGTAGGTGGCAGGACCAAGACCTGAACCCAAGCCTTTTTTAAAAAAAATCCCTGCTCTCACTACATCATAGCCACCCCCCAAGACATACACTCTTGATAAGCCCACGGCCAGGACCCACGTCCCTGNTGACTGCCCAGGCTCCCTTCTGCAGCTCTGACTTTTCTTCGAGTTCCTTCAGCAGAATCTCGCCTCCTGGCCCTAGGGACCCCTTGCAGCCCGTGACCAGGGAGCCCCCTTTCCCTGCACCTCCTGCTCTATCCTTGGGAAGAAAGAAGACAGGATGGACACAGCCCCCAGGGACCTCCCAAACCACACACCTTGTACTCTGATCAGAGAAGATTCCTCTTTTGTTAGTTTTTTCAAGCTGAGAAACATTTCTTTAGAAGAAAAAAAAGTGACTGCAAAAGTTTAAATAAAAGGTTTTTAAAGACACAATGGACAAGATGATCTAATAACCCTAATAGCTAATATTTCTCAGACATTTCAGAATTCCCTTCTCTCCCACCACCTCTTCAGGGAGGAGGCAATAAGTAACACTTGAGAGACAACATTTTGCACTGGGTGCCAGCTCTCAGCTCTAATGGGTGCTGAGCAGCTGTTCCAGGCCAGATAAGTCACATTAAAGCTGAGAACAAAACCAAAGGGATTGGATTTCTTTTTTAAATTACGAGAAAAAAAAAAAAATATGGTCCAGGTTCCTGGAAGTTGTTAAGATGCTTTTTAAAAGACATCTTAAATCATCACTCTTATGCTTGTCTTAGTTTTTGAAACTTCTTGGGCAGGTTTCTGCTTTGTTTTGGTGAAAAGTGGTTCCAAATAATGGTATGGAATTCACCTACTCTGAGGTCAGGCTGGGGCATGAGCTGAGGAAGGAGACCCAGTGTTCATCAAGCACGTGCTGAGCCTCAGGGACGGGATGCAGATGAGCTGGGGGATTCTCAGGACCAGCCTGGGTCCCCACCTGCGCCTCAGTGGCTTTGAGAACGTCAGGGCTCACGTCCACAGAGCCAGTGAGACAAGAATCCGGCACTCAGAGCAGGTCTGCGTGATGCCTGGATCTGCCATATCCTACAAAGGATATGATGCCTGTGAAGGAAGGCTCTAACTTGGGAAACTCTTCTGAGGTCCAGGAAAATCTCTCTGTAAATAAATAAATAGGGGCACTATACATTTTCTGAGCGGGGAAGCTTGCTCAGGACAGATAACTAGACAGGATGCTAAGATGGCAGGCATGAAATGATACTGTCCTAGGCAAACCAGGATGCAACGTCGTCCCTTTCATCACTGGGGCCAAATGTCTATGACACCAAGAAGTAAGGTTACCAATAGGAGAATCAGAAGTAGGTGGCAGGACCAAGACCTGAAACCAAGTCTTTTTTAAAAAAAATCCCTGCTCTCACTACATCATAGCCACCCCCCACGACATACGCTCTTGATAAGCCCACGGCCAGGACCCACGTCCCTGACTTGTAGACAGGGCTCAGGTCAGCTGTGGGGGTGCAGCGTGGAGATCTACCGCGAAATGCTATTATCCTGAGCAGGAACACAGTCCAGCTGCTTCTTTGTTCTAAAGCCGGATTAAAAGCTTCTGTGTAGTTGCTGAGAACTTCATGAATCAGACTGGTTGATCTGGAGGTTAGAAAAGTGTTCCCCTTTCTAGTTTTCTCAAATCCCTTCTCTCCATCCTTCATATACTAATTGAAAATTGTACTTGTTAAAGGACTGCTGAGGCCAATGGTCTGAAATCACCAGAAAGCTCAAGTAAATACGTTGCTCCCAGCTGTAGGAGAGTGAGCTGTGTCAGTTCTGCTGTTTGATCATCTGTGTTTCTGACGCTTTGAGATCTGCAGCTTTGCAGGCCCTACGGGGGCTCCCCCTGCCAGGGTCAGCCAGTTCCTAGAGACAACAACTGGCCTTCTAGAATGCCTCGCACAGGCGAGCTAACCAGCCTGCAGCCCACTCCCACCATCCGCTCTACTGGGTCTCACACTCTGGGCCCCCTGCCCCAGTCACCACAGCGCAGGCACCGGGCAACGCCACCCAGCCCCACACCCCAGAGCCTCCCGGAAATTTACAGACGACCCAAGTCCAAGCTCTCGCCCAGGTTTTCCCCTCCCCTCCTTCTGCCTGACTGATCCTGGGGCCTCCCTGTGTGGCCCCCTGCCTGGTCTGGCAAGCCCCTTCCTCTCGGGAACTGAGTAACAAACTCTTTTCAGTGGCAACTGTCTCCTGATCTGTCGGCTTCGTCATGCCTGAACCATAAGAGAGCCTCCATTGTAAAACACAAGCCACCCCTCCTAAAACTCACTTGCCCCCCAACCCCATGTCCCCTCCTTACAAACAGTCCTAGTCCACGGGGACATCAGCAGTGGGAGAAGGCCCGGAAGTTTCAACCCAGAGCTCTATTTTCACAAAGGAGCACAGATAGACAGCTTTCTCCTCACTGGCGGTCAAGCAAAGCAGAGAAAAGAGACCGCTTTTTCAAGAGATACCCCAGTAAAACATGATCTTAGGGCCACCTGGGCACTGCTCACCCCACAGTGAGCAAAGCGATACCCGAAGTTAGGAAATCAACAGAGTCATCAGTCATAGCCCTTCCGTAGTCATCCTCCCTTTAATCAATCACCACTTGGGAGCTGCCTAAAATACTCAGTATTTGGTGCAGAGTATAGGGGGAAAATACAGGTTTCCCAGGTTGCACTAGAGGTAAGGAAACATAAGAGATGGGGGTTCCATCCCTGGGTCAGGAAGATCCCCTGGAGGAGGGCATGGCAACCCACTCCAGTATTCTTGCCTGGAGAATCCTGGGGACAGAGGAGCCTGGCAGGCTTTGGTCCATAGGGTTGCAAAGAGTCGGACATGACTGAAGCAACTTAGCACACAAGCAGGGAAAATACATTAAAAATATACAAGTTGAATTCACTGCACTCAATTGCACAGATTTTTAAAATAAGCTAATAAAGTATTAAGTGTAGAAAAATGGAATATTCCTAGTGAAAAAAAATTCCCAGTAATGCTGGCATTCCCCTCCACCCATGGCACTCCTGCAGATCATTAATTTTGAAATATATTCAGAGTTCTTATTTGTTTCAAAGTTAGGAAACCACATGTGTCTCCTTGGGAGAATGAAGTCCATAAATATTTTAGGGTAAGTGAGAGAAGTGAACTGAATTCATCCCACGAGCATCTGTCGTCCACGGTTGGGACACAAAATCACCTCTGCCAGAAGGTGTCTGGAAACCCAGAGTTGAGTGGCAGGCACTAGATTTTTTTTTTTTTTCTACTCACCCTTTAGCCTCTGTTGCTATGCCAACATCGGTCAACTTCATGCCTACACCTACAGGAAGAGAGAGCAAAGACAGAGGTGTCACCCGAGGCTCCTCGGAAGAGAGGGACCACGCATTCACAGGGAGGGGCAATCCCAGCCCCGTCTTGTCCCTTCCTGCAGAAACACTTCCCTTCTTGTCTCCCTCAGCAGCAGCGGACAGCACCCCAGATGTGCCTCCAGCCTACGGGGCCACAGTAGAGAAGGCGGGCTCTGGGGGCAGCCAGCCGAAGCACGCGCCCAGCGACGCTGTCCTCTGCCCGCCTGTCCCACCCCTGTGCTGGAGCAGGGGGCCCGGCCCCGGCCCCGGAGGTCTCTCCCCAGGGACGTTCTGCTGTGGGCCTAGGTCTATTCCATGCTCTTCAGTGAGAGTGGAAGCCCTTGTCCAACAGGAAGTGGGCTGGGTGTGTCCTGGGCCAACCGAGTTCAATAGTGAGAGGGTTCAAGACCAGCATTTGTTCAGTTCAGGGCCAGGCTCCGGACCTACACCTTCCCGTCTCCAAAAGACAGGGTCTGATTCAGGATCGAAGGTTTATCTGGGCCAACTTTAGATCCAGGGAAAACCCTCTTGAGTTATGTGTAGACTTTTTAGCCCCTGGACTGGAGGTGCAGACACGTGTTGCCCATGGTCTAACCCTATGATGCTTTTCCTAGCTTCTATCCATTCAGCCAGAGGTCCCCAACCTCCAGGCCACGGAGACCAGTACCTGCTGTCAGATCAGCAGTGGCATTAGATCAGAAATAAAGTGCACAATAAATATAATGTGCTTGAATCATCCTGAAACCAACCCCCACCCCCACTACCCCTGGTCCATGGAAAAACTCTTCCATGAAATTGGTTCCTGGTGCCAAAAAGGTTGGGGGACGCTGCATTAAAGCATCAGAAGTTGGGTCGGGGGCGGAGGGTAGCTAGCAAACCAACACCACAGCTCTGAGCATCCCACCCTGGGTTGGTGAAGAGCTCTGGGCACCCTTGTTAGAATCCTAGACTCACAGGAACCTTCTTCCTCTCCCCCAACCCCCAGCAGGAGCAGTTGGGACAATGGCTCAGGAACCGGGGATTCAAACAGAATGAAAGTCCTGTTGTGTTGCGAGGAGGGAGAGAGCAAGATCTCCACCTTCCACGGGGGTGGGGCTGCGGGGGGGGTGCCTCTCTCTCAGCACCATCTTGTCTGGAAGGCAGTCCTCTCTGATGCCCAGAGTGGGTGACCCATGGCCTTTCCAGACCAGACACCAACCCTGTTCCTTCCTCTGTAGGGTGGTGGCTGTGGGTACAGCTCCAGCTCCACAGACCTCTGCCGTAATCTCAAATCTCACCCATGCCACCTGATGGCCAGTCCTTATAGTAGGGCATGGGGTCCACGGACCCTGGAGGGCTACAGTCCACAGGGTCGCAGAGTCAGACAAGACTGAAGCGACTTGGCATGCACACGTGGGCTCCACAGTGCCACGCCACCTGGGTCTCGCCTTCTCATCTCTGGCCCCCGACTCGTCCCGGCCAGGCCAGGCTGTGGCTAGAGGAACCAATATTCCCAACAAAAGCGGACCCTGAGGGTCAGGCCAGATGGCAACCTAGTTCCACAGTCTGCGTTCCTAGGAGTACTGCTAGACTCAGAAAAGCAACGGCTAAAGGGTTCGGGCTCTGATCCAGCAACACCTGCCTGGACTGCAGTGAAGACACAGGCCGTGTGGCTGCTCAGGCTGGTTGGACAGACAGAAGCAAAGAGCCTTTCCTGCAGGGCCCCCAGGAGCTGAGTTAGACACAGCACTTTGAGGGCTCCAGTAAGCATTCTAAAAGCCTCTTTCACTGTTGGCCACTAAAATGCGCCTCGTGCTTTCAAAGCTGTTACCAATGAGAACATACATAGAAATGCTTCCCATGGTTTTTGTCATAGGACCCGTACTTGGGAAGGAAAAACACTAAATTGCAAAAGCCCTCTCTGGACATTTTGTTTTGTAGAAAATGTTGTATTTAAAAATTACAGCTCTAAGCTGCAGAAAAGTCCAATTTTAAAGTCATTTGGCAAAAAGGTCCTTGAGCTTGGGAATTGCTTTTCCTCGAGTCTCACAATTACCAGCTGTCACTGATGGTGGAAAAGCAGAATATGATTTTCAAAAAGAAACCTCTCTCTCACTCGGCTTAATGATTTGCCAACAATTCAACCAAAGTTATTAAGGGTCTCTATAGGACACTAATTTGGATTATGGTGTGCAGTTATTAAAGCATGTTGGGGATGACAGTCATCTATGGGTTGTTTCCGATGGAAGGCAGAAGGAGGCAGGATCACAAGAACCCAGAATTTGAGTCCTTGGGTTATCAGGCTGACAGCTTCTTAGGAATCACCGTGGTCTCAGTGCCTGCGGGCCTTGGGGCCAAATGGCAGGCTCACCTTTCTACCTCTCATCTCACAAACCTGCAGGACTCACCACAATCCCATCAACACGTGCAGGCAACCAGAGAGAAAATAAGAGTCAGAAAAAGCAATATTTGAGCTTGGGTTTGTTTGGGATTTTTTAAAGCCTAATTCCAGAGTCTCAGCAAAATGATAAAATGTGGGACTCGCTTAGGGAATAGGTGTGTTACCTAGGGCCACAGCGGAGATACTGGAAATCTTCCCCAGTAAGAGAGAGTAAAACACCCTTATGAGACACCGTGCCAACACTGTGAACCACACATGACACCATAAGGTGATATAAGGTCTCCCCATAGCTGTTTACTGGTGCCTGGAAGCAAAATTAGCCATGCACGAGGCTCCCAATGCTGCTTTCCCCAGTGTAACGACCGTATCTGACACAAAGTTAACTCGGAAGGAGAAAGGCGAGTCTGAGAGTGCCGCCGACAGTCTGGGTGAGACCGCGGTCTGAAGACCGTGTTTTGAGTGCATGGCAGCAGCGTCTCTTCACGAGTGAGTGGTTAGGGCTGTCTTCAGCTTGCAGGTCAGCCTCCCCTGACAGTCTGAACACCGCACTCTCCAGCTGGCCTCAGAGGAGCCCCTCACAGCAGCCTTCGACATTAAGGGATACCTGGGAAGCCTTGCAAATTTGTAAGTTTGAGTTTTCGTGGAGAGCGCTTGGGGTTCAGAAATAGCGTGCTGCAGCGGGGGAAGGAGAGGGTGGGGCAAGTTGAGAGAGTGGCGTTGCCGTAAACACACCATCAAGTGTCAGATAGTTAGTGGGAAGCTGCTCTATACACAGGAAACGCAGCCTTGCCCTCTGCGATGACGTAGAGGGGTGGGAAGGAGGCGTGACGGGGAGGAGACACACGTGTGCTTAGAGCGGATTCGTGTGGCTGTCCAGCAGACACCAACAACATTGTAGAGCAATTACTTCGATTTAAAAGACAAACAGGGATGTCTGGCACTCAAAACAAAAAAGGAAAGAGTGGGCTGGAGTCTGGCACCCCTCTTAGCAGCCGATTGACAGCTATGATTAGATCCTTAACTCCCAGCCTCTGTTTTTCCATCTGTAAAATGGGGATCATGTCTCTTTGGCAGGGCTATTAAGATGAAACAAAAACAGGGGAAAATGAAAGCAGGCAAAAGCTGAACTCCAAGTTAGGACTGTAGACTTGTTACATTGTGCTGATGTCAACCTCCTGCTTTTGGCAGTGTTATAGCTATGCAAGATGCTATCATTAGGTGAAGCCGGGTGAGGGGTACCTGGAGACCCTCTCCACAGTCTTGCAACTTCCCATCCCTATGGTTATTTCAAAAGACTTTTAAAATAGGGAACACTGTGTCAGTGCTGTGCTAAACGTCTTCCTCTCTCAGGTAATCCTCACAGCCACCCCCCGTGGAAAGGACTGAGACACAAAGGTGGGCGGCCCACTCAAGGCTCGGACGTGGGGAGCAGGGGGCTCTCCTCACGGCCAGGCTCCACAGCTCAGGGTCCTTGCATGTGACAATGTCTGACATTAGCAGGTACCCAGTTATAGGTCAGATTTTTCCTAAAGCACTGTCATCTGGAAAGGAAAAGGGAGGCCCCTGTGGCCGAAGCTGCTGGGGCGGCAGCCCATTGCCCTCCCCGCGTGCGTGCGCATGGCTGTACCCGCCACGTACCAGCCTCTCTTGGCCTGAGAGCCTTTCTCGGGTCACATGCCCTCGCTGCGCTCAGCAGGGCTGGCCCACGTGCCGGCAGCAAAGCCAGGGGAGTTCACCTCCCCGCCTCGCAGCAGCCTTCTGCTGGATACTAAGGGGAGCTGGTGTATAAACACCCCTGCTCCTCAAGTGTGATCTTTGCTGAGAAGCTTGTCCTGCTCAGCCTCCCAGACTTTCCCCACCGGGCTTTAGCGTCAGGAATTCACAGCGGTGACTGGGTATCAGGCGCCCTATCAACTTTCTCTCCCTTCACCTGCCACACTTCCTGCTCAATCTCCTACCAGCATTTCCTGGGGTCCCCTCCCAAATACTTGCACTTTGTGCAAACATTTGTGTGCGACAGAAGATGAACTTGGCCTAAATAAAGGATTTGTTTATGCCCAACATTTTGGAGGTAACTGCTAAGCTCTGATAAGAGTCAGAGAGGAGACTTCCCTGGTGGTCTGGTGGCTAAGGCTCCATGATCTCAGTGCAGGGAGGCCTGGGTTCAATCCCTGATCGGGGAACTAGATCCCACACGGCATAACCAAGACCTGGTGCAGCCAAATAATTTTTTTAAAGTGCTCAAAGAGGCTAGAGACTGAGGTCATCCCACGGGCAAGCAGTGATGGATCCTCTCGGCTGAACATTTCTGGATGGCAGTGCTCCATGCACACCCCTCCCCCGCAGGAAGATGAACTGACCCCTGGGCTCCACCAGGAGGGGACACCTGGAAATTCCCACCTGGTCTCCCCTGGACCCTTTCCCAAGCACTTCTTCCCTTTACTGAGTCCTGTAAACCGTAATCATGAACATAATGGCTTTTCTGAGTTCCATGAGTCCTCCCAGAAAATCAATGAGCTGCAGGCTGGTGGTCTTGGGGAAACCCCAAACTGCAACTAGTCTCAGGGCCCTCTGTGTGAGAAATCTAATGATGACATCCCCATTTCATACACCAAATGCATTCCCCAAGAGGTGGGTATAAATGGAAAATGTGCTGTAAATTCATCAGGGGAGCTTGAAATCTCAAGCACCCGTGAAAGACCCTTTCACCTATTACAAATGAATTCATACATTTTAATTAATCTTTTGGTATGTGTGGATTTTCATATGTGTGTGTATTCCTGATTTTGTGCCTATTGAGGACACAGAGCACCAATTTTTGGTTACCTCTTGTAACAGGAAGGCATTATGAATAATTATAAGTGGAATGAATGATTAAAGTGTACTTTGTTACTCCTTTAGCTTGGTCACTTCAGGCTCCTTTGTCACTGTTTCTCAGGAGACATTAGTAACACTTTCTGCTGGTGAAGATGCTGACAGTCTGCACCCAGGAGATCGCTCCTTCCGCCTCCCCTCTGCCCCCAGGAACGTTCCAGACCCAGAGCATCCCTGGAGCCCGGGCCACGCTGCTCTGCTCACCCTGCATGTCTGTGACCAGCAGGCAGCCGCTTGTTTTCTGGTAGACCCAGTGCTGGAAAGTGCAACACTTCTGCCCAGCCTCCGACTCTCTTCTCAAGACGTTTATCTCCTTCCCGTCCCTGATGGAGTACTTCACGAATTCTCCAATCAGCTCCTCCTCCACGGTTGCATACGGGATATTATTCTCAGGTCGATGGATAAGGAAAATAGGAATGATCCTAGAAGGAAAGAACAGGATTGTGGCAGGATGGTGTTGTCACATGGGAATAAAGACATGGGGATATTCTACCCGACCGGGAGGAGCAGCGGGCTGCAGGATAAACCCCCGGGTTCCATCAGATGTAGACTAAATATCCACCAGTGATTATTTAATAGGGGGAAAAAAGGGGGGGTGTTCTTTTTATTTGTTCCTAGAGTTGATGAGAAACTCTTCCTCTGGATGGAGTTTAATTGCTCCTGTAGAAATGAATGTCTTTTTATAGCCATCGTTAGAGTCCATCAGTGGAGAAGGCAATGGCACCCCACTCCAGTACTCTTGCCTGGAAAATCCCATGGATGGAGGAGGCTGGTGGGCTGCAGTCCATGGGGTCGCTAAGAGTTGGACACAACTGAGCGACTTGACTTTCACGTTTCACTTTCATGCATTGGAGGAGGAAATGACAACCCACTCCAGTGTTTTTGCCTGGAGAATCCCAGGGACGGCGGAGCCAGGTGGGCTGCTGTCTATGGGGTCACACAGAGTCGGACACGACTGAAGTGACTTAGCAGCAGCAGAGTCCATCAGTGGGCTGGTGGGCGGGGCAGGGTCTGGTCTTCGCCAGGGACCCACTGGTGACTATACATCGTCCAGCCAGCATATCTGCACCCTTGTATCCACCCTTCCTTTTACTCGGTCAGCAAATATTCACTCAGCGGCTTCTATGTGTCAGCCTCCCTCCCAGATGTCCTTCTAGAAAACACTGAAGACGGCAGAAGCTCTGCTCTCAAGGATCTTACATTTAAATGCAGGCGCCAGGCAGCAAACAGGTGCACGCGCTCTGTGCTCTGTGAGGAATCAGAGTGGTGGGGAGGAGAGGGGCAGCCCAAGTGGGCTGTGATTTTATTTAGGGAGGTCAGAGAGGGCCTGGAAAATAAGGAGCATTTGAGCAGAGAGGCCTGTAGGAGGTGGGGCTTGTCGGGGGAGCCATGAGGGGGTCTCGGCAGGAACATTCCAAGTGGAAGGAACAGCAAATGAAGAGGTTCTGGTCGGGGAGCCTGGGGGGCGGCGTGTCTGGAGGGTGGTGGTGGCCGAGAAAGGCCGGGAGGGAATGGGGCGGGAAAGGGGCGGGAATGGAGGGGGGCCTGGGCCACTTGGGAGACTCTGCCCTTTGTACTGAGTGGGGGGTGAGAAACGTTGGAGGGTCTCGGAGGAGGAGGAGATCAAACTTGCGTGCGACAGCCGCTCTGCACCCCTGGTGACAAGTGTGAGGACGGACGAGGAGGGGGAGGCCACGCAGCGGCGATGCGGGGGGCAGCGGTCAGACCCTGCCCCGCCCACCAGCCCACCGCCCTAGGGAATCCACGCAAACCTGCCCATCCCTCCTCCGACCTCCCCCAGCCTCACTCTAAGCTGAGAACCCGGCTTCCGAAACGCTGAGAGGGCTTCTAAAAGCTGCCACCACCACGCGCTCCCACCCACAAGGACAAGCCCTTCTGGCTGCGACCTGAGCCCTCCCCTCGCCCCACTGGCGCCCTGGATCCTGGCCCCTCCCCGAGGCTCGAGGACACTCCGGCGGTGGGGCCCACTCTCCGCAGCACCATCCCCTGCAGACTCCTTCCCGGTGGACATGCTGTGATGACTCCACAGCCTGCGGACCCCGCAGCCCACTCCCACCCCGACTCGCCATTCCCATCAAAACCCAGATCCGCCTACAACCCTTTCCCCCTCCCAGTCTCTCCTGAACCCAAAGCGGTCTTTCTGCTGAAAGAAACCTCGGTCTGGGGCACACGTTGCCCAGCGGAGCAGTCCCCTTCTCAGCCCTCACCTGACTCTTCGCTCTCACTTGTCCCCAAGACATCCTCCCCGCCCTCCAGAAACTCACTTCCTTTCGGTTCCCTTTCTGCTTCCCTACTTCCTGTCTGTCTACTTTGCTGGTTCCTCGTTTCTCCCCATCCTTTACACCCTGGCACACCCTGGCACATCCTGGGACAGCTCTCCTTGCTCTGCAATCAATTCTCTCGTTTTAAATTCCCTTGCTTTAAATACAGTTTAAGAGTTGACAGCCTCTGCATTTACATCAGCAGCCCAGACCTCTCCCCTGAAATCCTGACACGTCTCCAGCCAACTAACTCTCCACCTATACTTGATGTCTAAAAGGCGTCTCGAATTTAACATGGCAAAGGCTGAACTACTTATTTACCCCAACTCCAACATCTGTAGAGTCTGTTGGCAACTGTACCTTTGCATTCTTTCCATTCAACAACAAAAAAATCAACTGGATAGCTTGTGCCTGTGCAGAGGGATCCATGTGCCATACACCTACACGAGTCTTCCCCCACCTTCACTGTCTTCAAGGGGCCACTTCGTCTGCCCAGGCTAAGTGAAAGTGGCTCAGTCGTGTCCAACTCTTTGCGATCCCATGGCCTATCCCAGCCCGCCAGGCCCCTCTGTCCATGGGATTCTCCAGGCCGGAATACCGGAGTGGGTAGCCTGTCCCTTCTCCAGGGGGTCTTCCCGCCCCAGGACTGAAGCCAGGTCTGCACTGCAGGCGGGTTCTTCACCAGCTGAGCCGCAGCAAGTCCACGTCAGGCTTCTCTCCCCTTTTGCTTCCTCCGTGTTGTTCAGTCACTAAGTCGTGTCCGACTCTCTGCGACCCCATGGACTGTAGGCCCCCAGGCTCCTCTGTCCATGGGATTCTCCAGGCAAGGATACTGGAGTGGGCTGCTATTCCCTGCCCCGGGGATCAAACCCGCATCTTCTGAATTGCAGGCGGACTTTTTATGGCTGAGCCATCACGGAAGCCCGGCTCCTTCCGTAAGTCTGATTAAACACACCTTCCCCCGCAAAGTCAGGCAAGCCTGTTCTCTCGAACTCCCCACGCCAGAGGCTGAGTTCCGCCGTCACTGCCCCCTTTCGGGGCTGTAGCAACCACTTGCAGACTGGTCTCACTGCATCCAGCCTCTGGGCCTTGTCCCCGGACATCCATTACCTCCAGGCAGATAGCTGTAAGAGCCGCATCGACACAGAGGACTTTCAGGACAACGAAACTACTCTTATATGGCACCATATGACGCATCCGTAGACAGCTGTCCAAGCCCACAGAATGCACAGCCCTAATGTACGCTGTGGGCCTGCAGTGATGTCATGTCAATGGAGATTCACTGTGACAGATGTCCTGACCTGGTGAGGGGTGCGGATGGTGGGGGAGGTGATGGGGGTGGAAATCTGTCCCCTCCATTCAATTTTGCCGTGAACCTAAAACTTCTGAAGATAAAATTAATGGCGTGTCTGCTCTATGGCTCGTTTGCCCTGCTAAAGCTCCTGGTTAACCCGTCTCCTCCTCACCCCCGAAGCCAAGAGAACACGTTCCAAGCTCATCAGCTGAGCATTTAAAGTCCTCTGCATTCCGGCCTCCTGGCTTCCCGCCTCTTGCCCTGCCCCGCTTTTTTTCTGCCTCCCAGCATGCTAGATCTGCTGAACTCTGCCCGTCTCCTTGGAAGCCTGCTTTCATGGCTCCTCATCCCTCTGGACATGCTGCCCCCTTTGCTTGCGAGTCTCCACCCTTGCCCTTCATCTGGAAGACTCCAACTTATCCTTCAACACCCTCCTCTTGGGAGCCTTTCCAGACCCCCTCCTCCCTCCTCCGTGTCCCCATAACTCCTTGCACTCGACGCACTGGGCTTTGTCCTATATGCCTCACACTGCTGGCTGTGAGGGGCAAGAACCTGCTTCATTTTCTTTTTATCCTTTAAGCGCCCATCACCTAGCTTGGAGCAAAGCCTGGCTCGTAGTAAACGCTCAGTGTCTGGGGGAGAAAATATGTATACAGGACAAAGTTTGAGTCTTGGCACGGACACCTGGGGCCAGGTAACTCCTGGGCGGCGACTGTCCTGCGCATTCTAGGATATCAGCAATGGCGCTGGCTGCTGCTCCCAGAGGCCCGGAGCAGCCCTCCTAGTCACGACTGACACAGGACGCGACCTGACAGTCAAGGAGAGGTCATCTTGTTAAAGTCTGACCACAACAGATGCCATTTTCGAGGGCTTAAAAGCAGAAATGATGATAGCCACCCTGAGGAAGAGGTAAGACACTAATTTTTGAAGTTTGTTAACATGAATATGCTTAGTGCAGATCGTCAAATGTGTAAACAGGAACCTGCATTAGGGCCTTACACCTAACAACCATCAAGATGTTTAAAGGCTCAGAAAGGAGGCTTCTGGAAGGGTCTAAGTGACAAAACAGTGATGGTGTGACAGTCCCTGAACCAATGATGGTGACTGGGCGGGAGGCTGGGGTCAGCTGTGTTAGTAAAACCACATACAAGCCCTACAGTGAAGGCCTTGGAAGTGCCCCGGGTTTTCAGCCAGAATCTCTACCGGTAAGCGTATAGAACAATCCTGCACCTCCGTGACCAAAGCCAAGCTTGGGAAGAGTCACGCGGGTGGCAGGGTGGGGCCTCCTCCCCCCAGAGATGCCGTCACAGGCACCACCCTCATCCCAGCCTCCCTGGGGACCCGGGGCAGGTCCTCCCACAGTGAGGTGAGACTTCAGGTCCGTCTCTCATGAGGAAGGGGTGCCTGGGCAGGTCTGCACTCGCACGGGGTTGTGGGGCGCTGCTGCCCCAGTGGTGAGAGCAGAGCTGGAAGGATCTCCTAGAGCACCGAGGACACGTGGGCTCCACCCACGACCTGCCCTCTCCTGCAGTCCAGCTGGAGGCTACCCCCAGGTGCTGAGTCAAAGATCATAGAGAAAATGTCAGCAAAGTGGGAAGAAGGCTGCAACACTCAGGTGAGTTTTAAAGACACAAAACATAACATTCCAAAGAAAACCTTCTGCAGGCAACTCGATCTTTGGCAGGGTGCATTTACCCCCTTCTGCCATTTATGAGTATTTCCTTAAAAAAAAAAAAAAACACACACACACACACCAGAAGCACAGCTCCCCTCTCCCCGCCCAATTTCAGATGGCAGAGCACCTCTGTCAGAAGCAGGATCTAGACCAGGACACAGTCCTGAGACACCACGTGGGCAACCCTTCCAACACAGATGCTGAGTGCCAGTCCATGCTTGGGGAAGGACTGATGCTGAAGCTGAAATTCCAGTGCTTTGGCCACCTGATGCGAAGAACTGACTCATTGGAAAAGACCCTGATGCTGGGAAAGATTGAGGGCAGGAGGAGAAGAGGACGACAGAGGATGAGATGGTTGGATGGCATCACCGATTCAATGGACATGAGTCTGGGTGGACTCTGGGAGTTAGTGACGGCCAGGGAGGCCTGGTGTGCTGCAGTCCATGGAGTTGCAAAGAGTCAGACACGACTGAGCAACTGAACTATCCTTCCATATCCTGCCCTTGTCCATGAATGAGGTCAAACTCTCCCACAATAAGGAAAGGTATTTGGATTCCAAAACATGCACAACCATTTCCAGAGCAGTGGCAGATTTGCTGGAAGTTGATTAAGCCGGAGTCCTTCACCCTTTCCAAGTCCCTGGACGTACCTTGATATTCATAATTGTGTTCTTTTCCTTAGAGAAGCCCCCAAGTCCTGTATGAGTCAGTTCGCACAAAGCTTGGGTGTGTCCCTGCAGGAGGGCACTTCGGTGCCACGCCTGGTGGACTGATTACTGGGTGGACTCTTCCTCCTCAACCAGGAACTAAAGAGAACAGAGCAGCAAGAGGGGCTGGAGAAGAACGGACTGAGCTCTACAGACAGCCCAGTCCAGACTACCTCAGGGCACTGAACAGAGAAGCAATTGAAAGTGGTTTTCTTTGCAGTATGTTCATTTTTCTTGAAGTTGCTGAGAACTGCTTCCCAGGTGGCGCTAGTGGGAAAGAACCAGCCAGCTCAGGAGACATAAGAGACGCGGGTTCAATCCTGGGTCGGGAAGGTCCCCTGGAGGAGGGCATGGCAACCCACTGCAGGATTCCTGCCTGGAGAATCCCATGGACAGAGGAGCCTGGCGGGCTACCGTCCACGGGGTCTCAAAGGGTCCGGACACGACGGAAGCGACTCAGCAGGCATGAGACTCTGTACAGGGTGTGCCGACACCCCTGCTCAGGAAGGCGATTTCTCTTCCGTTTTGCGAGCTCACAGAGATGACGCGGACAAGAGACAGGCCCTTCCTGCTTTCCCCTCTTCCCCGTTTGCACTGAGTGTAGACGGCTGCTCCGTCTGCAGTTCCCAACGGGCACTGGCATAGCCCCTTCTCTTCCCACGAGTGGTTTCAGCCAGATAAGAGATCAGTAAACACGAGCTCCAGACACTCCAGCGTGAACACGGGCCAACAGATACTTGTCAGTGTACTGACCTCAGTGGGTAAACTCTGCCCCTCCGTGTAGTGCTCCATGGAGCAGGGAGTACGCTCCTACGGTCCTGATCCTCCAATTTGCTTTTCCCTGACGCACCACCATCTTTATTCTATCATAGGACTAAGTTTTTCACGATCTCCTGTTCTGTTTATGGTTTAGACAACATAATACCCATGAGTAGATACATTTTCTATTTAACATGGTATATGTGTTTATTGAATTATTCCATATATCCATACACTTTAATATTTCTCAATTATTTTTCTATAAGCCTCTGGGGACCCCGTGAAGAGCAGGGTGGCAGCCACGTGTGCCCTCTTGGAGCTTACAGACCCACTGAAATGCGCCCTGTTTCTCCCCAGCCTCTCATCCCTCCAGCCCGCCCACATCCTCAAGTCAGAGCTGGGCCAACCCAAGGGGGAAACACTTACTCGGGCACTTCCCCGAAGCCTTCCAGAGGCTGGGCTTCCGCGGCGTAGATCTGGGCATATTGTCTGGCGGTGTTCTGAACGTAGCATTCCTAGATCACCCAAACACACAGGAAACCCCAGAGGTAAGAAGACAGTCAGAGCGCTGCCCAGTGAGACTCAGATTCCCCAATGTAGGTCGACTCAATGGATTTGCAAACCCATCCGATGGTTGGGGGCACAGAAGCAATAATGAACATAGCCCACAGTTGGTAGCTGCAGGAGCTCTGAGGCCTGAAGGAGCCGTGCAGGTGACGGTCACGGGGTCTCCGGGCGAGGTGTCCCTGAACTATGACGTTTCTAGGACCTGCGTGGCTGAAGTTCACCTTGAGCTAAGGGGACTGGTCCCCGGACAGGGTTTCAGATGAAAGAAGACAGTCAGAGCGCTGCCCAGTGAGACTCAGATTTCCCAATGTAGGTCGACTCAATGGATTTGCAAACCCATCCAGTGGTTGGGGGCACAGAAGCAATAATGAACATAGCCCAGTTGGTAGCTGCAGGAGCTCTGAGGCCTGAAGGAGCTGTGCAGGTGACGGTCACCTGGTCTCCAGGCGAGGTGTCCCTGAACTACAACATTTCTAGGACCTGCGTGGCTGAAGTTCACCTTGAGCTAAGGGGACTGGTCCCCGGACAGGGTTTCAGATGAAGCGTGGGTTGGGATGGTTGGGTTTCCTATGAGTTCTCCCAACTAAGGTTCTTTTTTTAGAAAGCATAACAAGCTGTAAGATTCCTACTCTGTAGGGCTTTTCTAAGTGGCATCTGGATGCTGGGGGATTTTCCATGACTGGACCAGACAGTACTTGAGATGGAAGGAATACTCCCTGAAAGCAAACTGAGGGGAAAGATTTGGAGGAGAAAGGAATGCGTGTGGCAAAAATCTTGTGCTCAGAGGAGACAGGCTGTCTTCACGAGCACCAAGCCCACAAGACCATCACCACGTCTGAGATAACCGCGGATGGGTGATGTTTGAGAGCACCCAAGAGGCCCGAGTCTGGCCTATTCATCTTACGGGTTAAAAAACTTAAGGGCCCCTGGTTTGTGAAAGAGCTACACCCAGCTCTCCTGAAAGCTCGGCCAGCCGTGGCATTGAGTGAAATTCATGGACTGGGCGGGGGTGATGCAGGGAAGAAGCCCGTGTTCCCTCCCCACTCCCCTCTTGCCTCAAGGGTACCACCACCCAGCAACACAGGAAGGAACTTAGACTCAGCTCCATCTTCCTCCATAGCTTATGGGCGGATACTGAACATGACTCAGGAAGGCAGGAACCAGGACAAACGCTGACCCTTCGGACTGTACCCCAGCCCCCTTCCTCTTCCCTAAAACCAACCAGAAGCCTCCAGAAATTACCCTTGACTGTGGCTGTCCTTTCCTGGAGAAGGAAATGGCAAACCTCACTCCAGTATTCTTGCCTGGAGAATTCCATGGACAGAGGAGCCTGGCGGGCTGCAGTCCATGGGGTCACTTTAGGTGTCCTTTGGGAATCCTGGCATCTAAGGTACCTTAGACACCCCACTCTCCCCATACCATTCTGTGTCCAGGTAGATTCAAGGCCCCGGGATTTGATGGGGCTTCCTAGGAAGCCTTCCTGGAAGTGATCCCAGCCCAGGTAGAAACTGGCGAGACACCTCCGGACACGGGCAAGTCCCAACTGGCTGGCACGAGGCCAAGAATTCGCGGGGACAAGACCAAGGTTAGATTTCTAGCATTTGGCCTTGGTCTAGTAACCTCGGAGAAAGACACCCTTCTGGCGACGCTCGCATCAAGTTCGGGTTGTCTGGGTCCGTCTCCCGCCTCGAGCGGCACCCTAGGGCGGGCGGACCCACCTGCGCAGCGAGCCTGTAGTTCCTCTGGACGAGCTCGTCGTTGTTCCGAGTCCCGTAGGCGACGGCGTTGTGCACCTTGAGGACGCAGGCGTGGCCGGGCTTGAAGAGCGGCGTGAGGCCGCGCAGCACCTTGCTGCGGAAAGCTCTCCTGTGCACGCCCTCGCCGAAGTGCAGCTCCTCCGTGGCGATCTGGCCGTGCAGGCGGCCCCCGAAGTAGCTGTCGCGGAGGAAGTCCTCTCGGAAGATGAGCTGGCTGAATTCAATCTCTTCATATACTAGAACGCAACACAGCTTCCGTTGCACAGAAACATCCCCCAGCCCTGCTCATTGGCTGACGAGCATCCCCACACAGGCACAGCCAAGGACAAGGCTGACCCACAGACGCTGGGAGCGGGAGCCACGCTGGACCCCCAGCAGAGGCAGAGTTTGACCAGCAGATGGGGGAGGTGGTCACTGAGGATAGGGCGCAAGGCAAGGCCCCAGGGGACTGGAGGAGAGGGGGGCAAAGCTGGGGAGGCCAGAAAAAGGACTGTAGACAGGTCTAGAAAGTGAACAGGATCAGGCCAGGTGACTAAAGACAAGTGGAAAAGATGAGCGAAATGTGGAAGAGGGAACAAGAATTGACAACAAGATCCGCTAGCTCAGTGTTTCCCAGTTTTCTTTTTTCATTATTGCCTCCTTGCAAGGATTCTGTTTAGCCTTCCACCTCTCCAATTGCTCCACATAAGGTGTGACTACCACACAGGTGCTGTGTATCTGGTTATGTACTATATGTAGGTCTGTGCTTTATGAACAAAACTTTTTTGCCTCCCCAAGACTCAATTTTGTCTGCTTGTGGGTCTTACTGCCTCTTAAGAATGCCTGTGGTAGATTAAAGAAGTAGGCAGGTACAACCCAAAACAAGAAAAAAGTTCCCTCTGAAGAGAAGCTGAAACACAGTAGAATCATCTTGGATCTCTCTGTAAAGTTTTCTAGCAGCTATATTGTTCAGAGAGGGCAATGGCACCCCACTCCAGTACTCTTGCCTGGAGAATCCCATGGGTGGAGGAGCCTGGTGGGCTGTAGTCCATGGGGTCACTAAGAGTCGGACACATGACTGAACACTTTCACTTTCATGCACTGGAGAAGGAAATGGCAACCCACTCCAGTGTTCTTGCCTGGAGAATCCCAGGGACGGGGGAGCCTGGTGGGCTGCTGTCTATGGGATCGCACAGAGTCGGACACGACTGAAGCAACTTAGCAGCAGCAAAGGTGGGAGATGGGCAACTTCCCCCAAGAAAAAATACATGACAAGCACGAACTCCGCCATCCTCAATAATCCTGTCGGTAACTTCCAGGAATGTCTACTTAGCCAGGAGAAGCTATAAGAAAGACGCATCTTAGAACTTCTCTCTGAACCCCTGTGTACCGTCACTAAGTTGTTCTAGCTCTGAGTCATTCCTTTTGGGCTCTCCCACCAGCTTGGTTTTATTAGATTTTTAGTTAGAGATCAACTTTTAAAATTCTATGTGTCTTTTCTGGAGATTTAAATAAGGTGTCTAGGGGAGATTCCTCCAGGTGAAGTCACTTGACGTTTCTTTATCGGAAGGTACACAGGAAGCAGAGGAAGGTCTGGCCTCCCCAGCCACAGAAATTGGACCCCTGGTCACATGGAGAAGGTGGCGTCTTCAGGGTCCAGGCTCCCACCCAATGGGGGGAGTCACAGCGCTACACGTACAGAGCTCAGTTCCTCAGCCCCGCTAGGGTCTCACTCCTAACTGGTAAAAGCCATGAGAAGCGAGTCTCTGCAAACCCAAGTTAATGAGGTCGGAGCAAGGATCTGCGATGGGGGATGCCCACTGGTGCTAAGCAGCTTACGAGACAGAACCCCTTCTTCTGAAGGTCATTCTTCTGATCGGAGAAAAGGATATTCTTTTGCATACTTAGACTTCAGGGGGATGGAGACAGATGTAGGGAGAGGATTATAAACTTACACAAGCATATGACACAGGTATGCAGCGTTTGAATGGTTTGTGAGGAGTTTGCATTTAAGTCTGTTTTGGATAAGTTGCAACATTTAATAGACCATTTAAGTCGAGATCCCAGCCCCTTGTCTTTAATTACTAGATGTCTGTACTGGCTTGTTTTCAAAGATCTCAGGATTTTAGTTGCCTTAGGGGAAGAAAAAAATCAGTACACATAGTACAAACGGGCAGTGTAACCTTGGCCTCAGTGACTGTCTGCATCACGGAGATTAGAAAACTACAAATCAGGGCCTCCCCTCCAGGCAGGTTGTGAGAAACTGGCCAGCAGGTGGCCGAGTGCAGTGGGCAACTGTCCCCAAGAGGAGACACAAGGCTGCGTGGGCATGGCGGGCATTCCCGGGGCAGCCTGTGTGTTGGGGGCGGCCGTTAGCTCGCTGCTACAGCAGTGGTGCGTTCATGCTGTAGGCAAGCCCAGAAAGTCCACCTTTCACTTCTACTAAGATGCAAACGAATGGACTTATTCTCCCAAATATCTGACTCTGAAAATCTGCTCAGCTAGTGCAACTGCTAGTCCGATTGAAAAGAAAAAAACAAGCAGAACCAAACTACACTGAAAGAGCCAGAGGCTGAAAAACCCCATGGAGACGGGCTGAATGCACAGCCAGTGCTCCACAGAGAAAGTGAAACCCCAGCCCGCGCCCCCCTGCCCCACCACATGGTCCTAAAGACAGCACCGCTACAGTCTGATCTTAACAACTCACGCTGGACACTCGTAGCCTAACCCGTTCATCGTAGGCCCCGCGATCGGGGTGAAACCGCTTACGAGTTACCCCTGGTTCCCCAGGCAATTCCCGAGCCCTCTCCTGCTTCGTCAGGAGAGCTGATGGGACACTTGCTTCTGCCTTCGTCTCTAGAAGCTCTGCTCACGGTCTAGGGTGCACCCACTTCTGCTGGCGTTCGGCTCAGATTCGCTTACCTTTAGCATCTGGGTGACTTGAGAGCTGGTTGAGAACTAGAAGACAGGAGAGAGAGCCTTCAGCACCAGTGAGCATCCCTGGGCTGCAGGGGCTAGCGGCTCTCACTGGGAATGGTGAAGCTGAGGTTTACCTTCGGCGGTGAGGTTAAACTCAGCAGTCACTTTCCCGTAACTGTTCCTGATGCAGCAGTAATAGAGGCCCTGGTCTTTCTGGCCGGCTTGAAGGATGGCCAGGCTCACCATGGAGTCGTCTCCTGCTCTGCAGTGGGGGACACGGACGTGGGCAAGCATCATCGCTCTGAAGTTGCCCTTTTAGGCAAAGCAGCTTTATTACAATCATAGCCCAGTGGATTTTTTCTGGAGTGATGTTACAGAAACAAAACTAGAGTTCAAGTCTTCCATAGCTGCATCTGGAGCAGTTTACAAAGATGTGTTCCAAGCAGACAATTATATAGAAAACGGATTTGCTTCACTTTTTATGGAAAAGGAAATGGCAACCCACTCCAGTATTCTTGCCTGGAGAATTCCATGGACAGAGGAGCCTGGCGGGCTACAGTCCATGGGGTTGCAAAGAGTTGGACACAAGACTAGGAGGTTAAGAACACTTGGGGAACTGACCTCGGATCTCTTTTGGCAGAAGCTTGTGAGGATTAAGTTAGACTGGTTTCCATCGAACCAGGGGATCTGTTTCTACAAGGAGCCACATCTCCTCAGGTGCAACAGACGACTCCCGATTACCAGCTCACTTGAGCAAGCGTTTACTGCTAGAGAGGGGCTAATTTAGGGCGGGTCACTTTCCCCGGGGGATTCTCAGCAATGATACGATCACTCACCTCCCCCAGCCCATCTCCTTTAGGAGATGGGGCCCCAGATAGAAACTGGTATCCCCATCCTAGAGATGGCGGCTCTCCACCCTTGGGAGATGCCACTTTTCCAGAAGCTCCGATTGGTTTTTCCTTTTGATTTATCTTAGCTTCGCCTGAGCTTTTTGTCAGGTTAATGGGAATTTAAGAGGATGGCGAGTTGCACTGGGCAATAGGAGAGTTCTTTAATTTTGGGACCACAGAACCTCAGACTAGAAGATGATTGGCAGGTTTCCTGCTTTTAGAGGATGAAAGGGGTTCATGGCTGAGACAGGGTGAGAGCCCTCTGGCTCTTCCCTCTCACTCTTCTTAGACACTGTGGGTGTGGAGTTTCTGCTTCGACCTTCCTTTATTTCCTATGATTTACTGTTTTCCTTTAGAACCTCTTTGTGAAATAAACTGTGACAAATAGCCAGGGCGGATAACGCACCTTCTCTGCACTTGGGCTATCAATCTTGAGTCTTTCGTCCATGAGATGGTAGAATCTTCATGAATCTCTGCAAACTGGCAGCTCAATTTTACATTTCCAGAGTGGTCAGGGGACATCTCAGCTTGGATCTTTTTCAGTAATACCGGAGCTGGAAAGGACAGAACTGGTAGGTCAGTGTTCTTCTGAGAAGTGCAGAAGAGCTGTCAGACTTTCCTGTTTCATCACATTTAATTCTCTCAACAAAGCTAAGAGACAGATCATTATTATTATCCTCCATTAATTGATGAGGAAGCCTAGTGTCTGAAGGGAGATGCCGCTTTCCTAAACAGATAGGAAATGAACAAGTCAGTCTAATAGAAAACTCCCTTTTCAGCCCTCCCAATCCCGTGGACAGAGGAGCCTGATGGGCTACAGTCCATGGGGTCGCAAAGAGTCGGACAGGACTGAGTGACTAACACTCACACACCCCTTGGCATGCTCAGAGCAGACAGAATTTGCTTTGGAAGTGTTAAGGAGCAATGAGCACGCTTTTCAATTTTGAAAAGGTCTTGGTGTAGTTAATCCTGTCAGGCAGTGTGGAATGGCTGCCTATTAAACACTGCTCTCTGAAATACATCTACTTTAATGTGAAACAAAGTGACTCTTCCGTGATCATTAGGATTTGGTTTCTAATTTTGACGTGTGCCACCATTTAAACAGTGTTGCTTCTAGTTTGGGAGAAATTGTGTAAGCCCTAGAAATAATGTCTAAGGAGGCAATGAAGACTCCATTTTGAAAATTTCTTCTCTGCTCTTAGAAATCAAAGAAGATGAAGCAATTATAGCATCTATTTACCACTAAACACATGCTAAAAGACCCTTGGCTTTACCTGAAGTTTCCTCAACCTCTTAAATTGTCAAGTTTCTGGTTTTGTAAATTTATTAAAGACAGCTAGTATAATTTGGATATGAACTCTCCAAAAAAAGTCCCACTTTTTGCTACCTAAAATTCCTTGAGCTCTGTACAAGGTGAAAAAGAACTTGAGGTTAAAAATTAAAAAGGATGGGAAGGACGGCTGTAAGATGCTGTGAGATGACAGCCAGGTCAGCGTCAGAGCTGGGGATTAGGGAATAGAATGATTTCTCCCAAACTAGAAACCTGGACCAGCCAAGCAGCATGGCTAAGCGCCAGGCACAAAAGGCATCTCAACAATAAGTTACTTGCTGGGGTCATCCCTGGGGGTCCAGTGGTTAGGAATCAAGCCTACCAATGCAGGAGACACGGGTTCGATTCCTGGTCCGGGAGGACCCCCCATGCTGAGGGGCAACTGGCCCCTCGAGCCACAGTTAAGGGCGTCACGTACCACAATGAAAAGATCCCTGAGTGACACAAACAGGCTTCCACATGGTGCAGCTAAGACCCAACACAGCCAGATAAGTATTTAAAAAAAACAAACAGTAAGTTATTTGTTGAAGAATATTCATCCATCTTGCTCTTTGATCACAGTTGTCTTTGCTGAAGATATCCTAATGGATTTCAGTGATGTCCGCTATCAATTAGCAGAACTGTCTACCTGAATCAAATAGGAGCAATACAGAAACAACGGCCAGGGGTTAGGTGACATTCAGGATTCTTTGAATGTCACCTTTTAAAATCATGGATGATCATGTATGTCTAAAGGTAGATTATCTAATTCATTCAAGACAGACTTGATATTCTATTTTTTGCTGAAACTGTTTTTAGTAGTGAACTTATAATCCTTATTTTTTAGAAATTATAACAGGAGTAGGAATGTTAATGGGCTTTCCCGATAGCTCAGCAGTAAAGAATCCGCCTGCCAATGCAGGAGATACGAGTTTAATCCCTGGGTGGGAGAGATCCCCTGGAGAAGGAAATGGCAACCCATTCTAGTATTCTTGCCTGGGAAATCCCAAGGACAGAGGAGCCTGGTGGGTTACAGACCATAGGATCACAGAATCAGATACACGACTTAGCCACGACAATGTATATTAATAAACATCCATCCCTCTCAGGAAATTGTGATCTTGAAAAAAACTAAACCAGGGAGGAGAGCTTGGCACACTGGGTGAATGTGTAATCACTCAGGGTAGCCACTGGGCGACAGCATAGACCAGAGGAGGGTGGTTAACACCAAGTGGTCAGAACAGGGCAGGTAGTGAGGTTACTGGACAGTCGGGGGTGGTCGATTGCGCACCAGGTTCCACAAGTACACAGCTGTGGTTGTGTGTTATAATCCACAGCCAAAAGTCATCAACACTGAGGTGGTTTGCTCTGTTGCTTCAGATTCCACTGCTGTGAAATCATCAGTGCGCCTCCCCTCTCTTGGCAACAGATTAGCTTGGCTATATAATGTGTATTTAAAAGCTTATTTTTCTTCCCAGGAAGTAATATGGGATGCTCAGGTAATGAATTCTTCAGTTAGAGAGTATCTCCGGGCACTAACGATATTACAGGAGAAAGATGAGCTATACCGAGTCCTACGGATGACAAAACCCATCTCGCAGGTGCCCTGACCCCCGCTGTCAAGATCTTGGTCCAGGGTCTTGACCACGCCCACCGCCCCAGCTGGGACACATTTCCTCCAGGACCCTTCATGGAGGATTTCCTGACACCCCAGCGTTCCTAAGTCTGCCAGCCCTGTCCACAGCCGGCTGTGGGTTCTGAAGACAGAAACCGGGGTGGGGGATTCAGGGCAAGGCATAATGTGGCCAGCTGAGCTGAATGAGGGTCATGGAGAGAGAGGCTTGACCAGGCGGCCACGGGGCTTTGGGAGAGGGCCCCCTTTTGTGTGGGATGGGTGGGCGGGGGGGCGGGGTGGNAGCCGGCTGTGGGTTCTGAAGACAGAAACCGGGGTGGGGGATTCAGGGCAAGGCATAATGTGGCCAGCTGAGCTGAATGAGGGTCATGGAGAGAGAGGCTTGACCAGGCGGCCACGGGGCTTTGGGAGAGGGCCCCCTTTTGTGTGGGATGGGTGGGCGGGGGGGCAGGAAACAGACGAAGGAGCTGAAATGAGGCCCGAGAGGGAAGCTGGGCTTATCGTCTGTGTATATTCTGGCCGAGTGTTGAGGGCGAAGGATTGAGAAGCGCCCTGGTGACTGTGAAGCTTTGGCTGCTCTAAGCTTTGAGTATCAAAGTTCACTCCGTTTGTCCTTTCAGTCATCCAAGGCATCCCTCACACCGACCACCAGCTCCCCGCCGCAGGGCTGTGCTTCCCGGGGCTGCAGCCCTTCGCCCCTGGGGAGGCCCAGCAGCTCCAGATCAAACCCTCCGACAGCACCTGGTCGGTCCGCTCTCCCGCGGAGACAGACAGTTCCAAACATGACTCCCACCCCCGCCGCCTCTGGGCTGAAACCACTCGATTCTTTAAAGCACAGTTCCACCCTTTAAACGTTTTGAAACATATCACCAGAATATGGTTGGATACCTCTTCGGGAAGTCGTTTCGTGTGCGGTCCCTTTCTGCAGCCGAGGCTGCTGCGGGCCCCTCTGACGCGGATGGGGAGTGAGGTCTCTGCTAAGGAGCCTCTCCCTGCCGTTAGAGGGCTGCAGCGTTGTGCCCCAGTCCAGGGCTGGCGTGTTACCTAGCCACCATCTCTTCCGACTTTTACCAGGTTTTGTGGGAAAGAGCTCGGAAAGAGGTGGCTGGCATCTTGGGTTATGGGATGGAGTTTGGCGTCGATGCGATTTCCCCAAGCAAAGCAAAGCTGACTGCAGTTGCCAGGACTCTGAGCCCCCGGGAGTCTGAAACTTGGAACAGAGATCCTGGGGACTTCAGACTCAAAGGGCAGGGTGAGATGGAAAGAAATTTTATACTTACATTTGAAAGAAAACCCATGCCACTTTTCATAGAAAAAATGGTTACAAGGAGACTCCTGGATTGTACCTAAATGTTTTTCTGTAGATCTTGTTCAGCACGTGGTCTAATTATACCAGTTAGCTGCACTGGTTGATGTTTTGAATTTTTAATCTTTTATTTGAAGTAACATTATAATGGGCAGAAAGTATACAGCCACTCGCTATGCACTAAAGATTTCTTCTCACAGGGCCATGACAGGCTCCTCCCAAGCTACCTGTCCCGGAGGACAGAGCCTCCCGGCCACGGACAGCCCAGCCATCTTCTCCACCTTTTGACCTGCCCTGCCTTTGGAAGTGAGCACTGTGAAGAGCTGCAAGTGCAAGACACAGAATGTCCTCTGCACCAGAGCCGTTCCGTCTCTTAGAATCGGCATCGTCAATCTCCTTTCCAAATAAAACTTTTCCCTCCCTCTCACCAAAATGCCCGTGTTGGGCTTCTCGGGTGGCTCAGTGGTAAAGATTATCCGCGTGCCAGTGCAGGAGACACAGGTTCAATCCCTGGTCCAGGAAGATGCCGCGGAGCAGCTAAGCCCGTGGGCCGCGGTTACTGACACCTGCACTCTGCAACAGCAGACGCCGCCGCGCCAAGAAGCCTGAGAGCCCAACTAGAGACGAGTTCTGGCAACAGAGACGTGCACAGCCAAAAATGGATGGAAAAATCAAACGTGTGTTGCCGCCTGTACCTGGGTTCCGATGTAACTGTTCTATTAAAAGTCAGAGACCTGGAGTTGGACGATCAGTGTCTCTTCTCCTCCTCTAAACTTAAGTCCAACCTGCTGCCTTCCAGCGGCTCCTGATGCTGAAGTGCCTCTTCTCATTGTGTCTGCAACACCTTCTTCCGTGGGAGTGAGTCCGTTTAGCAAACACCTCCCCTCCCATCTCAGCAATCCTGAGCTCCCATTCAGACTGCCTTCTAGATACACTGTACTCTGAGCAAACTTGGTTTCCCCAACTTTGGAGTCTGGTTCCCCACACCCCCCCCCCGGAAAGCGTTTTTAAACTTTCCCACACCATGGAATTCCCATTCACCTCTTTGAGAGCCTCCAGTGTTAAAAGCATCAACGAGCTCATTGGTGGCTCAGCGGTAAAGAAACCTCCTGCCAGAGCAGGAGACACGAGAGATTTGGGTTCGATCCTTGGGTCAGGAAGATCCTCTGGTGTAGGAAATGGCAACCCACTCCATTATTCTTGCCTGGAGATTCCTATGGACAGAGGAGCCTGGCGGGCTACAGTCCACGGGGTTGGAAGTAACTAAACCACCACCCAAGGGGACGCGTTGGTCAGAGTGGGACTGAAAGTTCAATCCTTTTATATGCTGTGATACAGCCTCTTGGTACAAATCATTTGTTCATAACAAAGGAACAAGGCATTATGAAATTCACTGACTCAAAGACATCCAAAGGCTACGGTAGAGATGGCATGAGCTTAATGTCAGTTACTAAAGTCCCTGAATTTCATGGCACTCCAACAGAAAACGACCACCTCGGGACCCCTGAGGGCTGATACTGTGGTCCTTTCCCGGCCTCAGTGCTGGGCCCTGACAACGCAGACTTAAAAAAAAAAAAAGTACATTTTGGACTTCTAACAGAACAACTAGCTCCTCCCCCAGTCTTCCTGTTTTAGTAAACAGCAACCCCGTAACTTAACAGTAGCTCAGGCTAACATAACGGAGTCATCCTTGCCTTCTTTCTCTCAGCTTCCATCCAATCCGTTATCGGATCCCGTGGTTCCTACCTACAAAACACCTACAGAATGTCATCACTAGTCACTGCTTTGCATTGCTACCATCTTGGTCCAAGTCATCTCTCACCTGGATTACTGCAGTCTAATGCTTGTTTCTTTTACTGTTTTTTGAAGGATAATTAAACAGGAAGCATCTTAACTGCATGCTCCCTCAGTTAAGCCTACCTACAGGCAGCCTGTATCATTGGTACTCCCGGTAGATCCCCTGGGAGCTCAGTAGAAATGTACTTTCTCCTGAACCAGAAACTCTAGGTCGGGCCCAGCTATCAATCTTAACAGGCTTCCCAGGTAGCTCAGCTGGTAAAGAATCCACCTGCAATGCAGGACACCTCCTGCATCGGGAAGTTTCCCTGGAGAGGGAATAGGCTACCCACTCCAACATTCATGGGCTTCCCTGGTGGCTCAGATGGTAAATAATCTGCCTTTAATGTGAGAGACCTGGGTTTGATACTTGGGTTGGGAAGAGCCCCTGGAGGAGAGCATAGCAACCCACTCCAGTATTCTTGCCTGGAGAATCCCCACGGTCAGAGGAGCCTGGAGGGCTCCAGTCCATGGGGCCCCAAAGAGTTGAACATGACTGAGCGATCTGTCTGAAGAGCCCCCTAGGGGAGCCCAAGATCACTCACGTTTGAGACCCACCAGCCTACACGTCAGACCACTTGGTCCCAGCATCCAATGCCTGCCCAGCGGACATGGACCCTGCCTACAAGGGCGCAGGAGGACATGTGAACCTGCCTTCAAGGTCAACAAACGCAAACTGCAATAGGAAGCAACACAGCCCTCACCTCTCGCTTCGCTCTGGCAAGGTGGCCTCTGGGACTCTCCTTTCTCATCTGTGTGTGAGACCGACGTTTCAGGCTTAGGACTCTCAAAGACCGAGTTCTTTCTCACATTCTCCTTCTCTTCCAATCTCAGCCTCAGGGCGGCCACCCTGGACAGAATTTTCTTCTTTACCCCCTCAGCTAAGTGTCCACTTCCTGGGGTGTTTTGCTTCTCCTTGACCTCCTGTGACTTCATCGCTGCTGGCGGGGGTGGACGGCTGGCTTGGGCCGCCGCGGGGCCAACCTCCTCCTCCCCCGACTTCTTCCGGGGGCCCAGGGTGGAGCCTTGTTGGTAGGGGTCCAGCAGCATCTTAGGAGCCTTTGCTGACACACGTTCTCCGGAAACAGATGCCAGGGGCCCTGCCGGGGAACCACATGTGCCTGTGAGTTTGGTTTCCCCAGCGGGGGGCTCCTCTATCTTATGTTCCTCAATTCTGTGGCTTCTTGAAGAGTCTGTGATGCCTCTTTCAGGAGAGGACGTAAAAGGCCCCCGGGTGAGACCACTGGAAGAGGGTGCTTGCTTCCACTCACTCTTCATAGCTCGCCTTTCCTCTGAGTCAGAAAAGGCATGCTCGTGGATTCTGGGCTCCACGAAGTCCTCCTCACGGAGGTCATGACTCTGAGCTGTGAAGCTGTGAGTGGTGACTCCAACAGACGAGGGGGTCACTCTGGCAAGACGGCTAGAGAGAGCTAGAGTGGGGGAAACTAATGCTGCTCCGTTGCTTTTACTGCGTCCAGGCCCCCCTGAGTGCCTCTCCCTGCCTTCCTGTACTTGGCTTCTGATGCATCCCCCTGGCATCGCCTCCCCACCCTGCACAGGGCCCAGGACTGGCGAAATGGCAGAATGCACGTCCCCCCTTGCTCCGTCCTGGCGACTTTGTCCTGCCCTCCATCCCACACGGCCCCCTTGGCTTTTGTTGGTGCCGTTCTCACTTGGAGGGGTTTCCGCACTTCGCTGGGGACACGGAACTTGCATGACAGCAGGCTGGACTTCCAGTCTCTGGCCCAAGTGTCCCCCCTTCAGTTTATTCTCCACTCCGGTGGCCCCCAGTGGGGACCCAGAAGGCTCTGGTGGCTCCACCCTGGCCCACCCCACACTCATTTCATCAGTGGGGTCCACAGAGGACTCCAAGCTGTTAGGGCAGGACAGGAGCTGCTTAAAGAAGGCGGGGCGATCCCTTTTGAGTCGGTTTTCATCTCGATTTTGGCTCACATGTTTAGCATTTTCCTTCCTTCCGGTTCTGAAAGCCTCTGGGAGCAAGCCTGTGACACAGACTTTCTTTCCCTCTACAGGGTCCACAGATGACTCCAGGAATCTGCGTTGGCTCAGATACTTGGAGGAAAGACAACTCCAACTTTTACAGCCAGCTCGTTCCTCCCTTTTATGGACTTTTCGGTTATTAGCAGTTGCTGAGCTATACTCTACCTGAGGACTGCAGGCTGATGCTGTCTTAGAGGGGCCCGGTTTAGGGACGGCAACACGCACCTTTAGAACATCAGGAATTGCCCGGATCCTGTCAGGAATGAGACGAGCGTCCATCCCCTTGAACCCAGAATCTGTCAGCTGGTCCACTGGCCAGGTTTCTGGAACAGAAGCCTCTAGAGTTATGATCTTCAGCTTTTTACCAGCTTCCCAACATCCTGGACTGTTCTCTTTAGACTCGTCCAGAAGGGTGTTAGAGAGAGGGGGAGCTTGGCGCAGAGGCCGACTGCCATCTTTCAGTGTAGATTCAGCCACCGCAGACACATGCGTGCCCGAGCTCTGCCCTCCTCTCGCTGTGGAGCTGGCTGATGAGCAGTCCGAGGGCACTTGTCTGACAGATGTCGTGGGCAAACTTTCTTGGAAATTATCGTCAGAAGAACCCTGCTGGACCCTCTGTGCTGTTTCACTTCCTTTTTCTTGGAAATTCTCTTCAAGGGTCCTCGTGCCTGCTCTGTGCCCGGTCTGGCTCCTCTTTCTAGACAGGTTATCAGTCTGAAGAGGGGAACTGCTACGGAAACCCTCTCCCTCTGGGAGTTGAGGAACTCGGACATGGATTCCGGGTCCACTGAGAGCCACGTATCCTAGCTCTCTTGAAGATGTGATTGTGGAACCATTAAGAACATGAGCCAACTGTACATTGGAAGGAAGTTGAGAAGTATTTCCATCTGGTGCCCGAGGTGAACTCTCCTCAGGGCCACCTGCATGGCTGTCCCCAGCAACTGAAACAGCGAGGTATTTGGGTGGGTGGCCTTTCGGGGCAACGGAAAGAGCGGATGTGTCCCCATTCACCCCAGTCACCTCAGCACACTCAACATTAGCAATTAGTGTTGTGGGAAACATGAGCCAACTGTACATTGGAAGGAAGTTGAGAAGTATTTCCATCTGGTGCCCGAGGTGAACTCTCCTCAGGGCCACCTGCGTGGCTGTCCCCAGCAACTGAAACAGCGAGGTATTTGGGTGGGTGGCCTTTCGGGGCAACGGAAAGAGCGGATGTGTCCCCATTCACCCCAGTCACCTCAGCACACTCAACATTAGCAATTAGTGTTGTGGGTTTCTGAGGAAACCTCGCTACTGAACTATGACCTGCTGGTATGTCACCAGGGCTAGAGTTCTCGTCCCCGCCCTCTTTGGCCCAAATGGAAGAGCTGCTCTCTGGAGATGGAGGCCGTTCTTCCTCAGGGTCCCCTGAGTGGCGGGGGCTCAGCCTCTCCTGGCCAGCCTTTACTCTGGAGGTGGACCCCCCTAGGCTAGCTCGGTTCTCCCCGGTGGCACCTTTACTGGCTTTCTCCGAGATGTTCCAGGTCAAAGTGCTGGTGAAACGAGGAGAGTCGGGAGAGGTTCTCTCATCACCGCTCCCGCACGTAGTCTGGGGAGGCTCAGGACCTCGTGTCTGAGAAAGAACGTCCAGAGTCTTGTCATCGGGAGGACATAAATCAGGCGGTTTGCTTTGACCTGCCAGCTCTAAGTCCAGGGAGCACATTTCTTGAGGCAAATATTTACCGACGGGGGCTCCAACCGGAGAGCCCACGGTATCACATGCTCCCTGGTCACCTGCTTCAAGACGCTCCAGGCCACATGCAGCTACTCCGTCCCCTGGCCCAGCGCACATGGTTTCCAGGGCGGGGACGGTGTGTGCAAATTCAGGGGACACAGAGGCAGCCCGGAGCTGGGGGGGAGGCCCCGACAGCTCGCAGGGAGACAGGGCTTCACCGCAGGCAGACAGGGCTTCACCGCTGGCTTCTGGGAGGCCCAGCGCATGCCCCAGGTCTCCCGCAGAACGTTCGAGCATGTCGTCACCTTGGTTTTCTTCATGCCGTGCCCCTTGGGTACAGCCGTCTACCTCCAGGTATTCGGCCAATGATGCACTTTCTTTGTCGATCCCTCCTAAGTTGGGGAGGGACTCTGTTGTGGTCCCAGGAAAAGCAGGCTTCTCCCCAGTAGGCTCTGAGAAAGCCGGCATGTGGCTGAGAGAGATTCGCTCCCTGACTGTTTCCTGAATTTGTACCTAGAAGATGAAAAGTGATATTAATAGAATTGTTCCTGGGAGATCCACAATAGGGCCTAACTGCAATCCCAAGAGTGTTAATCCTCAATGACTCTAGCTAACAATGAGAGTAGAAGGAATAATTGAGATCTATACAGTAATTCCCGAACTCTCTAGTCGTGAGACATCTTGAAAAAATGCAACTCTATGTTGCAAGGGGTCCTCAAGTTCCCCATTATAAGTAAAAGGTCACCTGACAATCGATTTTTTTTTTTCCTTCCCAGGAAAAAATATGGAGTTTATGTTAAATTACTTGCTAAACTTTTGATTAAGTCACAAGAGTTCATGTGAATCTTTTCAGAATGAAACTTCACATGATCATAAATAAAGCATGCAGTGCCTATAAAGTAGCAAAGAGAAACTTTTAATTTTTTAATTGAAGGATAATTGCTTTACAGGGTTGTGGTGGTCTCTACCAAACATCGACATGCCCCCTGCCGCAAAGAGCAGCCTTTGTCCCCTGAGGCCAGCTTGCTGGTTGCTTACTGAGGAGGTGTGCCCTTGAACCCACCTCTGATGAGGCAGTGGCGTTATGATTAGTCTCTGGCACTGCCCATCATTCCTGCCCCAGGTAGGTTAAAAAGTCTTGAAATACTGCTTGCTGCCACCAGTGATTCGTCTTTTCTTGCCTTACGGCTATCTTAAGTTAAATTTTCATTTACTTCAGATTTTATTGGTGTAGAAATGCTAACTGAACAAGAAATTCTGTATAGCTTCCTATGCTATGAACTCCATGGGTGCTAGAACCATTTGTCGAGTCAACAAACATTTAACAAACACCTCCAGTGCTGGGCCTTCCTGACAGCTCAGTTGTAAAGAATCTGCCTGCAATGCAGGACGCCCCGGTTCAATTCCTAGGTCAGGAAGATCCCCTGGAGAAGGGAAAGGCTACCCACTCCAGCTGGAATCAAGATTGCTGGGAGAAATATCGATAACCTCAGATATGCTGATGACACCACCCTGATGGCAGAAAGTGAGGAGGAGCTAAAAAGCCTCTTGTTGAAAGTGGAGGAGGAGAGCGAAAAAGTTGGTTTAAAGCTCAACATTCAGAAAACGAAGATCATGGCATCCGGTCCCATCACTTCATGGGAAATAGATGGGGAAACAGTGGAAACAGTGTCAGACTTTATTTTTTGGGGCTCCAAAATCACTGAAGATGGTGACTGCAGCCACGAAATTAAAAGACGCTTACTCCTTGGAAGAAAAGTTATGATCAACCTGGATAGTATATTCAAAAGCAGAGACATTACTTTGCCAACTAAGGTCCGCCTAGTCAAGGCTATGGTTTTTCCTGTGGTCATGTATGGATGTGAAAGTTGGACTGTGAAGAAAGCTGAGTGCCGAAGAATCGATGCTTTTGAACTGTGGTGTTGGAAAAGACTCTTGAGAGTCCCTTGGACTGCAAGGAGATCCAACCAGTCCATTCTGAAGGAGATCAACCCTGGGATTTCTTTGGAAGGAATGATGCTAAAGCTGAAACTCCAGTACTTTGGCCACCTCATGCGAAGAGTTGACTCATTGGAAAAGACTCTGATGCTGGGAGGGATTGGGGGCAGGAGGAGAAGGGGACGACCGAGGATGAGATGGCTGGATGGCATCACGGACTCAATGGACGTGAGTCTGAGTGAACTCCGGGAGATGGTGATGGATAGGGAGGCCTGGCGTGCTGCGATTCATGGGGTCGCAGAGTCGGACACGACTGAGCGACTGAACTGAACTGAACCCACTCTAGTATTCTGGCCTGGAGAATTCCACGGACTGTATAGTCCATGGGGTCGCAAAGCACTGGACTGAGCAACTTTCACCCCAGTGTTAGAAAGAATCCCAGGTGATGGGGACATGCGACAAAGTGTCCACGCGCAGGGAGCTCCCACTCTGCACTGAGACACAGGTTGTCCCTAGCAGTGGCTCTGTAAACACGTGAAGGAATCCGTATTGAACACCACACACCAGCTGAGTCAGATCTGCCCAACTTTACCCCGTTACACCTCTAAGTTAGAAAGACTTTGGGCTTTCGTCTGCTTCTGTTCTTGGGACAACTGTTTTAAGAGACTAACCACAAGCAGGGCCTGCTGCTGGCTCACATCCTGGTGTTTCTAAAGAGAAACAGTCTATATATTTTCCATTGTGATAAATGGAAGTGGGAAAAAAAATTTCCAGTAAGCAAGCAAGGGTTTTTTTTAGGTGTCCAGGAGTTTGTTCATGGTTTTCCCTCTATAATACCTATAACATGTAGAGAATGTTCTTCTCACTTACTAATTTGGTTCAGTTTCTGTGAGCTACAGCGCAAACCTTCTGAACGATTATGCGTAGAAAGTGTGGGCAGCTTCCCAGTCATGATTTGAGATGTGTAGGGAGATTATCTGATTAAAAACACCAAGACCCTCTTCTGAGCCTTCCTCCCCTGCCAGACTTTCCACCACCTATGTCAGCCCTTTATTTTAAGATCTTGCCATCATCACAAGATCAGTGCCAGCCAGTTACGGATGGACTAGACGTCATGTGTAGAATTCCCTGCCAGGCACTGGACAGTCTTTTCCAAAGGGCTCCAGTTTAAAAAACCACCGTGTTGTTCCCTGGCATGTTACCCTACTTTCCTAGTTATCGGAGTTATGGGCAATAGCTACGAGGCGAATGTCTGGGAAAGACGACCCTAGGACAAGCAAGCTTTGACTAGGATAGTTTGGTCACTGACATGTTACACCCATGGTGTGTCATGCCTTGATTTATGAAAGAGCCATGTTCCTACTTACTGCCATACACTCGTGTTCCTCCCTCTACCTTTTAAAATAAAATCCTACTTTAAAATAGCCTAGTGAAGCCCCATATGTAAAGAAACATGGCAAATCCTTGACCACGTAGAATTCACCCACTTGAATATTTACTGAGCACTATAGTCATGTATGGATGTGAGAGTTGGACTGTGAAGGATGCTTAGTGCCGAAGAATTGATGCTTTTGAACTGTGGTGTTGGAGAAGACTCTTGAGAGTCCCTTGGACTGCCAGGAGATCCAACCAGTCCATTCTGAAGGAGATCAACCCTGGGATTTCTTTGGAAGGAATGGTGCTAAAGCCGAAACTCCAGTACTTTGGCCACCTCATGCGAAGAGTTGACTCATTGGAAAAGACTGATGCTGGGAGGGATTGGGGGCAGGAGGAGAAGAGGACGACAGAGGATGAGATGGCTGGATGGCATCACGGACTCGATGGATGTGAGTCTAAGTGAACTCCAGGAGTTGGTGATGGACAGGGAGGCCTGGCATGCTGCAATTCATGGGGTCGCAAAGATCGGACATGACTGAGCGACTGAACTGATACACCAAGCTGCTCTAGGGACTGGAGAAGCATCAGCAAATAAGGACCGCTGGCCTTTGGGACGTTAGGTTCAAGCAACCGGCCATACAAACTGGTCCCACTACTGATGAACCATTTAGTCCACGTTGTAACCCGTGGGATTTTTCTCAAAGTGGCACTTCTAACAGCCCAATGCAGACTTGCCAAGGCTCACAGCATCAGTTTCAAGGTCAGGCTCCTCGGAGGCCAGCTCAGAGAAAGGGAAACCACAGGCTCACACCTTTCGAATGAGTCAGCCCTCTCTCTCAGGAGGCGCCCTCTTAGTTAAGTCATCACGAAAGATCTCCAGCGAGCGATTCTCCTGCTACTCAGCTGCTCTCTTCATGGAGTGAGCAGGAAGACTTGGGCGATTGTTAACGTAGGAAATTTGTAGGAGAAGCTTGGTCCACACACCATGCTTCGGCCCAGCATGGTGTGTGGACTCAGAGGGCTAGCCACCTCGGCTTCAGCTTAATCACATTGCACACATGACCCCTCGTAACCACGTTAGCCTCTCTGACCCTCGTCTCTTCCTCTAAGGCTAACCACACGCACGTCAGCACTATGCTGTCAAGTGCCTGCACCCACTGACACTCGCTTCCCATGTTCTGTGAAAAGAAGTCATGGTCGCTGCGGGAGACACAGCACCTCTAAGGAGCGGAGCAGCGCTCTGCAGGCTTTATGCTGGCTTTCTCATTCGAGGGGTAAAATAAATCAGATACTGACGTTAGTATCTCTTCTTCGCCATCTCAATACCCTGGATCCAATCAGGAAACAAAAACCACACACTAGGTCAGGTAATGGAAGCTGAGTAGCAAGAGTTGTTAACAGCAATAGAGGAAGAGCTGGGAGATCTTGGAAAAGCCCATAGTGCCCTAGGGGAGGGACAACCCTGAGAAGGGACTGTTTGCAAGGGGCACAGACCAAGCCGGGAAAGGTGTAATCAGGCCACCAGGTAGCAGAGAATTTGCTGGTCTGGAATTGCTGGGCGAGCCATACACCACACCCTTCCGTGGGTAGGCAGGGCGCCAGCGGTCAGAGGGAGTCAGGGACCCGCAGGGACAGAGGCCTTCTGAGGGTGGGCGGCCTACAGTGAGAAGGAATGACAGAGGCCTGCGTCAGGAGACCGTGGATGCTGGTGCAAGCAGGAGGGTTGGCCGTGCAGTGTGGTTTCGGAGTAGAGAGGGTTGCAGGGCAGTCACACCCAGGTCAAGGCTACGAGGCTGCTGATGGACCAGGGTCTGGGTCCTGTGGCTGTGGCCGGCTCTACAGGATGAGCATGCAGCCGTCTCCCCGACCCC
The DNA here is from genome assembly GCA_006410675.1 of Oreotragus oreotragus. Taxonomy (NCBI): domain Eukaryota; kingdom Metazoa; phylum Chordata; class Mammalia; order Artiodactyla; family Bovidae; genus Oreotragus; species Oreotragus oreotragus. The sequence continues at coordinate 356,867 of SJYX01011164.1, forward strand.
TGACCCATGCTGCAAAGACGGACGCCTCCTCCTCCCCCCGCCTCCACTGTGAGCTTCACGTGGTGCTTGCTTTAAAGGAGAAGTGGGAGAATGAACCTAATCACCAAGCATGTATTGAAGTGGGCAGACCTGAGAGGCGGTAATGGAGAACCGGCACGTGAGGTCGCTGAGGTCAGGGGTTAGACGTCTGCCCCAGGGTCCCACGGTCAGTGACAGAACTCAGATTTTAAGCCAAGACTGACTGATTCTAAAAACTGTAGAGAAATGACAGTCATGTCTGACTCTGACAACCTCCTGGACTTTAGCCTGCCAGACTCTTCTATCCATGGAATTCTCCAGGCAAGAATATTGGAGTGGGTGGTCATTCTCTTCTCCAGACATCAAACTTGGGTCGTGTGCATTGCAGGCAGATTCGTTACTGTCTGAGCCACCAGGGAAGCCCCAGCTGATTCTAAAGCCCTTTCCAACTCAGGTTTTCTAGCCAAGAGAAATTAAAACAAATCCCATCCAAGGATTGGGAATGCCCTCTACTAACTTAAACCCAGAACTTCTGAACTGCTGAGACACATCGAGTAGGAGAGTATAGTGGTCCTTTTCATGACCGCTTACTTATCAGCTTCCTCACAAGCTCTGAGGGTAGGAATGTGTTATTCTTTGCTGAATTTTTGGAACCTTAGCACCTAGTGGGGACTCTATTGTGGAATGAATGAACATGAATGAATACAAGGAGGGGGAAGGGTAGACCAAACTTAGTAACACCCCAAACCTGGTTTTAAAAGCAGCTTGAAAACTTACACCCTGCTTGCACAATAGCCTCCAATCCCATCTCTAGCCAACATGCTGGGTTCCATAAACACATTGTTTCCAACTGTTAGCCTTTCCAAACAATTCTGCCTCCTAGGTGTGTCTGATTCCATGAAAGGTGTGTCGTCTCTTCACCCACCCCATGAAGTTAGGGGGGTTATCTTCATTAGTGGGCGTGTCCTGGATGCCACAAAGGGCATGACACTAATTTGAGTAACTAACAATAGAAGGTGGTATGAGATAAGATCCCTCTTCTCAGATAGCTTATAATCCAGCTGAAGAGACAAGATGTACAGGGGGAAAGATGAATAGCAATTCTTGACGAGTTGTGCTAGTGGCCAAATGGATGGAATTTAAACAGTTCTGTTCCAGGAGTGGAAAAGTCATCACTGAATCCTCTTTCACTTGGAGATTTCTGCAGTGCAAAAACCAGAGGGTGCTGTCTTCCATATAAATTCTTAAGACAATACTTGGACACTTCCAGTGCAATTGCAGGAGACCTCTACTTCATTAGAGTGGGCAGATATGGTAGACACTGCTGGTTGACTAACAACCCCCTTTTCTCCCTTGCCACCTACAACTAAAGGAAGCTGGGAAACCATATGTCCTCCCAGTCTCCTGCGTAGCTAGAGGGGACCTGGGGGTCAGTTCTGGCTAAGTAGTAAGGGGGATTCCAATAAGGAACTCTCAAGGAAGTTTTGCTTTCTTATGTAAGTAAAGATACAGACATTGTGGGTAACTTGCCTAACCCCCTTCCTTCTTCCTGTGATGAAGATGTGATGCCCGGTGCTGCAATAATCACCTTGTAGTCATGAGGTAACCAGCACAATAATGAAGTCACACCATCGCTGGTGGAGCAAAAAGGATGGACTTGGGAGGTGGCAGCTATGCTTAAGCCACTGGATCAACACTGAGCCCTTCTACCCACTGACTTCTTGTGTAATGAGAAGTCCTGAAGAACCTAAAAAGTTAGTAAGTTAAGTTGCTCAGTCGTGTCCGACTCTTTGCGACCCCATGGACTGTAGCCCACCAGGCTCCTCCGTCCATGGGATTCTCCAGGCAAGAATCCTGGAGTGGGTTGCCATTTCCTTCTCCAGGGGATCTTCCCGACCCAGGGATCGAACCTAGGACTCCTGTATTAGAGGCAGATGCTTTAACCTCTGAGCCACCAGGGAAGCCCCTGAAGAACCTAAGCCACCCCATTTTGTTAAAAAAAAAAAAACTCCATTTTAGAGTTCTGAGGAAAGAGCCTTTGGAAATCCCCTGACCTTACCCCACCACCTGCGAGCCAATCAGATCCCAGATCAGGATCTCCTGACTTTACGTTCAGGGCTTATGACCTGCCCGGGAAATTTGAATTAAGCCCGAGAAATGAAAACCAATCAGAACCCAACACCGAACCCTTCCACAGAAGGTACTCCCGACCCGGAAACTCCCGTTTTTCAAATTTTTAGCAGGAGAATACTCTATATAAGCAATGAAACCCAGAGTTCGAGGCTCCTCTCCTTAGCCGCTGCGTCGGTAACGGTGGGAGCCCCAGCTCGAGCTTGGTAATAAAAACTCTCTTGCTTTTGCATCGGATATCGGCTCCCTGGTGGTCATTGGGAGATTTCACGACTTGGGCATAACAGTCCTTATGTTTACGGCCGCTGGTCATTGTTTATGCTATTAACTGCAGCTGAGAGCTTTCCTAACTGATGCTGCTGCTGCAGCTGCTAAGTCGCTTCAGTCATGTCCGACTCTGTGCAACCCCACAGACGGCAGCCCATTGGGCTCCGCCATCCCTGGTATTCTCCAGGCAAGAACACTAGAGTGGGTTGCCATTTCCTTCTCCAATGCATGAAAGTGAAAAGTGAAAGTGAAGTTGCTCAGTCGTGTCTGACTCAGCGACCCCATGGACTGCAGCCTACCAGGCTCCTCCGTCCGTGGGAGGTTCCAGTCAAGAGTACTGGAGTGGGACGCCATTGCCTTCTCCGCTAACTGATGCTAGAGGAAAGTATATATCTGAAGGATGAAAGAAAAGGCACATTAGGTTCACCCGGAGCCCTTCAGCAGGCACTGGGCAGCTTCAGGCAGGGATTAGTTTGAAGGACAGTGTCAAAAGGGGCATTAGGTGTGGCTCCTGGACCGTGCGTCTTGGGAACTGGTCAAAGTGCCAGGGGATCAATAGGGCCTGGGGCAAGGTGAACTTGAAGTAGGAGGTGGGGGAGGAAGACGGGGAAATGTGAGAAGACGGATCAAAGGAGAGGCCATGGTTCTAAAGGCCACATCTAGCCACCCAGAGCCAGGAGAGTTAAGCCCCGTAGATCTTTGCTTCAGCTGGGTGCTCCTGCCATAGGCCGCCATGTCCTCCCAGGCATGCAACAATTTTCTTTCTTTTTAGACGCTCCCTGAATGTTCTTTCCTCTTTATCTGGACTAGATACAAATAGCGCCACATTCTCCAACAGCTGTCTACACATCAGTTTCCCCCTGCAGTTCCAGGAGTCTTTATATGGGATCTTCCCACTCCCCAGCCTCCTGGCTGGCTGCAGCCTCGCCCACGGCTAACCTTTCCCAAGTTATCTGCTGAGCCCTCACTATGGGCCTGGCGTCATTTGTCATTCGATAGATCAAATCCATACCACCTGGGGACGTGGAACTGAAAATAGCCCGAGTTCCCTAGCCAAAGAAAGCTTAAAGGCAAACCAGAATATTTCAAGAACTTGAGTTTATTTTTAGGAGTTGCTGGGATGTTCAGAAATGAGCTTCGCTTAAGGTTGTGAATGTGAAAACACAAGGTGGAGGTCCCACATCTGAAATCCCCAATCCTGGGAATTTCTGGTGATTCAGTGGTTAGGACTCCACGCTTTCACTGCTAAGGGCAAGGGTTCGCTCCCCGGTTGAGGAACTAAGATCCCACAAGTCCCAAAGCGTGGCCAAAAATAAGATTTCCAGTCCTGAAACACCCTCTTCATTTGACCAGTTTTCATTCCAGACCCTCCTTGCTGTTGGTTCAGTCGCTCAGTCACGCCCGACTCTTTGCAACCCCGTGGACTGCAGAACACTAGGCTTCCCTCTCCTTCACTGTTCTCTCAGAGTTTGCTCAAGTTCACGTCCACGAGTTGGTGATGCCATCCAACCATCTCACATCCCTCTGTCGTCCCCTTCTCTTGCCTTCAGACTCCCTGGAGACAGGAAATCTTCAGCCAGCTGTGGTTGCCACNCCTTCACTGTTCTCTCAGAGTTTGCTCAAGTTCACGTCCACGAGTTGGTGATGCCATCCAACCATCTCACATCCCTCTGTCGTCCCCTTCTCTTGCCTTCAGACTCCCTGGAGACAGGAAATCTTCAGCCAGCTGTGGTTGCCACCCTACCCAATTTCTTGGGAAAGTCAGGTTTTTGAAATACCAATTTGATTTCCTGGGACAGGACTGGGTTTCCATGGTGTACACACACCCTTTCCTAGAGCTTCTGTGCACAGAGCTATCTTTGCTTGGTAACACGGTGTGAGCCAGGCCACAAGCCAGGAGCTTGTGTTTTTGTGCCTCTCAGGTGATGGAAGTAACAGCACCAGTGCACTAACAATGGTCACCAAGCCCTGAGTAGCCCTTCACCCTCAGTAGGCACTGCTCTAAGCACTTTTACATTAAAACATTTAATGTTTGCAAAATGGCACAGAAATGTGTGCCTTTAGGACTTAGGGCTGGGTCATGTTCAAGAGAAATATACCAGTTATTCTAACACATGAGACCATTTCGTGGTAAACTCCCCAAGCATCAGCTCAGTTTGTGACCCCATGGACTGCAGCATGCCAGGCTTCCCTGTCCATCACCAACTCCTGGAGTTCACTCAAACTCATGTGCATTGAGTCGGTGATGCCATCCAACCATCTCATCCTTCTGTCGTCCCCTTCTCTCGCCTTCAGTCTTTCCCAGCATCAGGGTCTTTTCAGATGAGTCAGTTTTTTTGCATCAAGTGGCCAAAGCATTGGAATTTCAGCTTCAGCATCAGTCCTTCTCAAAGCATAATAGCCCAGAAAAGCAACTGTCTTCCTTCCCTGTGGACAGTTTGTTGGGAGATGAAGAGCTTTGATTTTCACATACACATGTGTATGTGCTAAGTTGCTTCAGTTGTATCTGACTTTGTGACCCCATGGACTGTACCCCACACCAGACTCCTCTGTCCATGGGATTACTCCAGGTAAGAATATTGGAGTGGGTTGCCATGCCCACCTTCCAGGGATCTTCCTGACCCAAGGATTGAACCCATGTCTCCTGCGGCTCCTGCACTGCAGGCAGATGCTTTACCGCTGAGCCACTGAGGAATACACACAAACGTGAGCAGAGTCAGAAAGGCTAATGATTTTTCTTGCATGCCACCAAGCATCTCTGGACACTTGGGTGTTCTGCTACGTGCCAAACAGCCCGACACTTGAAGAGGTGAGAGGAAAGGGGAGCAGGGTGGCGGATGGAGCAAGCGGGCCTCGGAAAACCCAGGTGTCGTCCTGGAAGCACTCCCTCATGGGCAATGGTTCTGGCGGAGTCCCTGGCTCTGAGGCGGTTTCTTCCACAGTAAGACGAGAGGGCTGGAGTGTACCTCCTGGCCCCCACTCGCCTTGGTGTCCATGACCTGCTGCCATGGAAACAATACAAACGTTGATGTGGGGCTTAAACCTCACCTTCCACTTGAAACCACGTTTTCCCTTTGACTCCTAAAGCTTCTAAGATCTGCCTCAACTAGGCGAGTTGATTAGGGGAAAGGACACACACATAGACTGAGGCAGGATGAGCCAGTGAGGGCGCCCAGCGAGGATCGGAGGGGAGGGAGTGGGCTGGAAAACGCTCCCCAGCCCAATTCCCAGCTCGTGTCTGGCTTCACTCACGCTGCTTCTCCTGCCTCCATGTACCGAGTGCCCCATCTTTTCGGAGGGCTGCATTGTCAGGATGTGGGCCCCCAGTTGGTCCTGCAGTGTTCTGGAGGCTCACAGAGCTGGTCCATGCCAATGAAAACCATCACAGCCACACAGGGCAAGACCAGCAGCTGACAGCCTCTAAACTGAATAGTCCTCACTGGGCTTGAGAAAAATTTTGGTTTCTTTCAATCCAGGAAGTCTCCTTTCCCCTCAACTCAGTTTTGCAAAGAATTAAGAGTATCCAGACCCACTTGAGTTCCTTGATTCTCCCCCCCCAGCCCCCCAGGGGCCACGGAGTGAATCCCAGCTGTGGGTTTTTGGTGTGGTGTTTACTTCCCAAAGGCCGAAGCTTCTCTGCAGATCTCAGACTGGATAACGAGGAGGGAAAAATGAAACCTTAGTCAGGTTCTAGGAGAGCATGCGAGTCAGTCTCCTTACAGTTTCTAGCACCTGTGAGCAAAACCGAAACCAAAGTAGTAGAAGTTACCGTACTGCCCTCACAATACGTGGTACGAAGCCAGTTCTTGTAAACTTTAGAAACAGGAAATACTTGTCACATGGTTACTACACTACTTGCCTACTCAGCGAAGCTTCAGACTGTACACGGGTGGTGTTCCTTTGGCACTTGGAAAACCTTAACGTCAACACATAGGCAGGTTGCCCGTCATGGATGGCCATCACCAAAAATGAGAAAATGCAGGACTGGGGTTTGAAGAGCCCCTGATTAGGCCTTGTATTTCAGGTAAGCAGCAGGACCGCTGTTATGTCCTTAGGTTTAGCTTCTGACTAAACAAGAAATATCCCCCGAAAGAGTACAGATCTAGCAGGAACCATTACCTAAGCCCGCAGGAAGTTACCCCATCAGATTCAGAGATGCTTCTTCAGGAGAAGCAAAGTTCCCTGGACAGTGAGATCCATGAGGAGGAGGACAGGGTTAGTCTTATTGTGGAGCAAGGCTCATCGCAGTCACTCAAAAGATAGGGCAGAGGATTAGACATCCAGTCTGTTCTTAGTTCCATGTCCCTTTGCTGACAGAGGCAGGAGCATTCGTCCCTTCAGAGTCTGGTTCTCCTCTACTTCTGATGAGACGTTGATCTACCTAATAACCTCCCTAAGGGTCCTGTGCTTTCATTAATGTTTAGTCGCTAAGTCGTATCCAACTCTTTTTGTGACCCCATGGAAATCCTGCCAGGCTCCTCTGTCCACGAGATTTCCCAGGCAAGAATACTGGAGTGGGGCTGCCTTCTGCAGCGATCTTCTGAACCCAGGTCTCCTGCATTCGCAGGTGGATTCTTTACTGCTGAGCCACCTGGGAAGCCCTTAGTTAATATGCTCTTTTCCATTAAACTCACTCTTCTTCACAGCTAGTGACTTGGTGTGTTGGCCTCAATCTTTAGGTCTAAATGGAAGCCACCTGTTCTGAGTGGAAAGAGGTGTCTTGTTTATCCATGACAAATGAGGTTCCCCATACAACCTCTACCCTCCAGAGGACATTAGCATAGTTGCATCAGGGTGGGTCCAGCTGACGGGGCTGTGAAGTTCAAACATGCAGCCAGAGGGTTAAGTTTAAACACCTGTACTTTAAAGACGAAGGGACGCAAAAGCAGGGTGGGAGTAGGGAGGGGTGTCCTGCAGGCTAAAAGTTCAGGAATCTTTTGATGGAGCAGTCAAAAACCGCCTTTCTCCTTGTAGATAGAAAGGAAGAGAATGATTCACCAAGAAGCTCCTGGAAGTTGAAGTTATGGGAGGAAAGACTTAAAAACCATCTGGGACTCCATGCAGTGATTTGGAGCTAAGGTAAAAAAAAAAAAAATGCTGAGCTGATATTTGCACTCACGGTGGTTTGAAGACTCACACATAACTTATGTGTGTGAGTAAACGCGTTCCCCCTATCTTCCCCTCTGGTGCTGATCTCACCTCCCTGGCCATGCGTGGGGTTCAGGGGATGAGTAGGGAACAATTACCTCACTAAGCAGGTCCTCAGTCACTTCAACCCTTCAGGTTCTGCTCACCTCTACAGGCTGACTGGTCCCCCATGCTGGGCTGGGCAAGTATCTTTGAAAGACTCACCCTCAAGCATGGCTAGGAGCCTCTGGAGCCCAGGGGCCTTTGAAGAGGCCCCCTAATGTCAGGGCTTCTGCCTGAAGCCCCGCCCTGCAGCCACTGCGCAGGCTTTAGTAACACCCTGGAGCCCTCTCCCAGCCTTGGACCAAATGGAAAAAATAAGGTTTTTTGCAGCAAAAAAAAAAAAAAAAAGGGGGGTGGAAGTTGGGTCACACTGGTAGGTGATGGGGGTGGCCGGCTAGGCTTGTCCCAAAAGGGAAGCAGAAAAACAGCCCCAGTCCACAACTTCCCTTAGTTTGTTCTAAAACAACCCTGAAAGTCAGGAGACGTGAAATTGGGATGACGTGCCCATGAGCCCTGACTATCAGCCTTTTTGTTCCAGCACCCGAGGGCCGGTACCCTCATCCATACCCTTACACGCTCCCGATTTCTGACTGCACAGAAATAAGACTCTAAGAAGAAAGGAACTTAGAAATCTCTCAAAGTCTGACTTTAAAGATTATTGCCCTGCTTAAATGAAAGTTAACACCTGTTTCTCCTGTTTGCTTTCCTCGATACAACCCTAATCACCATCCCCACATCACTGCCAAAGCCCAGCCCGCCCAGAGTCCTGAACTGCTCAGGAATAAGATGGAGGCAAAGATAAGACGAGAATTTTTTCCCCTAGCAAGCTCCCTGTACAACTAGGGATTTTCCCTACGACTTCGGAAACAAGTTATCACACGCTGGATGACTTAAGAGAACACCCATTTCCTCCCCACCCTCTTAGTTCCGAAGCTGGAGTCTGGAACCAGAGTGTTTCCAGGGCAAAACTCCCTCCAAGGGCTCTAGGGAGGAACTTTTGTCTTTTGACCTCAACTAATTAAGTCTGCAAGCACTCGGTTGCTCTCACATTCTCAGATTCCAGGTGGGTGTAGAAATTGGGTGGGGGACACTTTCCAACCCACTTCTTCCCCAGCCTCCCCTACTGGCCCTCCCTCCCCAGAGCCTGACCTCAACACTCAGCAGCAGAGCTTCATTTGGCTAGACGTGTGGTTTAGAGTGAGGAATGGAGACGCTGAGAGGGAGGAGGCTCTAACAGGACAGAGGCTGGTTTTCTTCAGGAGGCTACGTTTAGTTCTGTGGTAAAAGCGAAGTCTGTCAGGAAGGGAAAAGTATAGCAGAGAGTTGTCACTCCTCTTGCTACTGAGGCAAATTCTCTTCCCGAAGCCCGGCAACCAAAACGCCTAGACCCCCCGAAGCTTCTAGAAAAGATGGTTTCTGCGTGAGATAGCTAAATGAGGCAGCCACAGGAGGAGACACAGAGTTGCCTGAGCAGACGCCAGAAAGGGAAGTCGCTCAGTCGTGTCCGACTCCCTGCGACCCCATGGACTGTAGCCCACTAGGCTCCTCTGTCTGTGGGGATTCTCCAAGCAAGAATACTGGAGTAAGTCGCCTTTTCCTTTTCCAGGGGCTCTTCCTAACCCAGGAAAGAAGCCAGGGGGCCTAGGGGTATTTATGGGATTGAAGCCTGGAGGGCGATCTGAGGCGTGGCGAGGGCGGGGAAACCTGATTGGAAATAAGAAAAAGGTGAGGTAATGGTTTCCCTCCACGTCCCAAAATGGAGGCTGTTAGCGTGATCTGACGGTGGAGTTTCAGTATTCTAAGGTCAAAAGGTCAATGAGCCGGCCACTCGCGCATGCCCAGTTGTGTGGGGGGGTGGGGGCGGGGGGGTGGCAGCCCAGCTCCAACCAGACCCAGCTGACTCCAAGTGCCTGGAGAACAGCCGGGCAGCAGGGCTGCTTGGCGGTCGTGGAAGTCTCCAGAAACAGGGAAAACAACCTTGACTGGTGAAGGGGGTGCAGTGGGCTTGACGGAGGGTTATGAGTCTATCCAGCCTCCTGAAGGCTGCTGTCCCAGGGCCCAGACCCCATGACCAGCGTCAACCATTCCAGACGGGTTTTGGAGGGGGCACCGAGCAGTGTCTGCGCTGCAGTCTCGTCCACCTGTGGTGGAGGGGCAGTGATGGCAGAGTCCCGTATGTTTGTAGTCCGGTTGAGACCCCGAACTAGAGCCTTAGAAGCTGAGCGGACCTCATGCTTGTTCTTTCCCCACACAACACCATCAGTTTGCTGGTAAATGTGAAAGCACTTGTTTTTAAACCATCACTTAAAAAAAAAAAATGCCCGAAATCTCGAGGCAGTATCAAAATACCTGTGCTGACTCAGAAAGATAATTTTTCAAGCATCAGCAGAAAGGGGAACTTACAGAATTTGCAGTTTTAACCTCCTGCCCCGCCCCCACTCTCAGCTCTGTAAATACAGTGGAGACAGTACATTGAAGTGGGTGGGGGAATATGAGTTTTCAGGCATCTGTCTTGCCTCTGTAACTAGATTTAGTTCAGTTCGACAGGTAATATTGGCAGGCACTGTGTGTGCATGTTCTTGGCATTTACAGATGAATTAGACCTGGGGTCTGTTTCCACCTACCTCACAAAGCAACAACCCAGCTGAGCAAACAAACAGCTGAAATCTGCAGTAAAGGCTAGCAGGAGACTAGAAATGAAATTTTATTGGAGAGATGAATTTTTCTTCAGGGAGAGGAGAAGGGGCAAGTGAAGCAGGGAAAGAGCCAGAACTTGCAGCCTGTGTGTTTACATTTGTGAATTCCTTCATTCCTTTGTTCAACAAAGAGTTGTGGAGAGCTCTCTATGTACCAGGCCTCACCCTAGCTCCTGGGGAAAGATTATCACCGGGAAAGATAGTGTATTCTTAGAACCTGAATTCTGTGTGAGGAAGGAGACATGTATGGATGTGAGCGTTGGACCGTAAAGAAGGCTGAGCACTGTAGCATTGATGCTTTCGAACTGTGGTGCTGGAAAAGACTCTTGAGAGTCCCTTGGACAGCAAGGAGATCAAACCAGTCAATCCTTAAGGAAATTAACCTTGAATACTCATTGGAAGGGCTGGTGCTGAAGCTGAAGCTCCAATATTTGGCCACCTGATGCAAAGAGCTGACTCACTGGAAAAGACCCTGATGCTGGGAAAGGCAAGGAGGCAAGAGGAGAAGGGGGCGACAGAGGATGAGACGGTTGGATGGCATCACTGACACAATGGACATGAGTTTGAGCAAGCTCAGGGAGATGGTGGAGGACAGAGACGCTTGGGATTGCAAAGAGTCGGACGTGACTGAGGGACAGGACACCAACAGGGAGGCAAAATCCAGGAGGCTGGCAGATGTCCGACAAGGAGAGAAGGTGGAGGAAACAGCACAAACAGAGGCACTGGGGTGGCCGAGTGTCCACGTAGCTGGAATGACCGGGATGTGGGGTGTATGCAAAGGGAAGGGCGGGAGCAGGGAGTCAGGTGAAAGAGCTCACAGTGTGGTTCTGCAGACCCCAGCACGTGGCATAGATTTGCTCTTATAGCAAGAGGGTCCATTCAAGGTTGGCAGGAGCCAGGAAGTGATGCTGTCATTGGTTTAAACAAGGGAATGATGTTCCCAGATTTAGGATTCAGGAAGGTTGTTGCAGTAACGTGGACAGTGTCTTGCAAGAGAAGGAGTGGCCCGAGGGGTCTGTTGCAATCGCCCAGAGGAAGTTATGAAGCCTGGGCTACTGGGGCGGCTGAAGGATGGAGTGGGTTGTGGGTGGAATCGTGTTCTCTAGAAAGCTATGTTCAAGTTCTAATCCCTGGCACTTGTACATCTGACCTTATTTGTTAATAAAATCTTTGCAGATATGATTAAGTTCAGATGAGGTCATACTGGATTAGAATGGAACTTTATAAGAAGCGGGACATTTGGACCCAGAGACACACAGGGAAAACGCCACGTGACCATATAGGCAGAGATGGAGCGCTGCAGCTACAAGGATGGCTGGTAGCCATCAGAAGCCTGGTGAGAGGCAGGGAGGGACTTCTCCTTCAGAGAGCGTCTTCGGGGAGAATCAGCCTTGCCAACACCTTGACTTCAGACCTCTGACCTTCAGAGAGCCATGAAAGGATAAGAATCTGTTGTTTTTAGCCCCGCAAGGTGATAACTTGTTATGGCAGCCCTTGGAAACTGGTAGGGAGAGGAAGATTCCAACTCAGGAGCCACTGTAGAGGAACAAGTAACAGGAATCGGGGCTGGTCAGATGCAGGGAGTGAAGAGTAGGAGGGCAGCATGACCATTCCCAGCACAAGGAGCTACATTCTACACTCTTGTGGGACCGACACACCTGCTTACGGGAATGCTTGATACGCTAAGTAGGTGCTTAATAAACATGCATTAAACAAGTGTGGGCAAGGATGTGGAGAACACTTGTTGGTGGGAACATAAATTGTTTTAGCCACCATGGAAAACAGGATGAAGGTTCCTCCAAAAAATTAAAAATAGAACTACTGTAGGATCCAGTCAGTCCATTTCTGGGTGTTTATCTGAAGAAAACAAAAACACTAATTCACAAAGATACATGCACTTCAGTGTTCATAGCAGTATTATTTACAATAGCTAAGATATAAAAGCAACCTAAGTGTCCATCAACATATGAATGCATAGAGAAGTTTTATATATATATATGTATGGAATGAAATTTCCATTTGTAACAACATAGATGGACTGGGAAGGTATTATTCTTAGTGGAATATGCAAGACAAAGAAAGACAAATACTTAATGTTTTCACTTATTTGTGAAATCTAAGAAATAAATGAACAAATATTACAAAACAGAAACAGACTTACAGAGAGAACAAAGACTTACAGAGAGAACAAACTAGTGTCTCCCAGAGGAGAGAGGGGTAGTCTGTGTGAAAGTCACTCAGCCGTATCCAACTCTTTGTGACGCCATGGACTATACAGTCCATGGAATTCTCTAGGCCAGGATACTGGAGTGGGTAGCCTATCCCTTCTCCAGGGGATCTTCCCAACCCAGGGGTCAAACTCAGTTTCCCGCAGTGTGGGTGGATTCTTTACCAGCTGAACCACAAGGGAAACCCCAGAANGATACTGGAGTGGGTAGCCTATCCCTTCTCCAGGGGATCTTCCCAACCCAGGGGTCAAACTCAGTTTCCCGCAGTGTGGGTGGATTCTTTACCAGCTGAACCACAAGGGAAACCCCAGAAGGGGAGGGGAGAGGCAAAGTAGGTGAAGGGGACTGAGAGGCACAAACTACTAGGTATAAAATAAGTAAGTTATAAGGATGTAACATACAGCACAGGGAATATAGTCAATATCTTATAATAACTTGGTATGGAATATAATATATAAAAATAGCAAATGACTATACTGTATACCCAAAACTAAAATAATATTGTGAGTCAACAATACTTCAATAATAAAAAATAAACATAAGCTCACTCAGGTATCATCTCTGGGCTCTGTCAGAGCTACTAGGCAACTTAGTTATTTGTGTGGAAGTTGTGCGTGGAGGTAGGGTGAAGGCAGTGTGGCCGGAGCTGCCAGGAGGAGCACAGTAGGTTTGGAACCATGGTGGTATGTCTGCCCCTCTGATGGCAGGTCCTGGGGAGGAACACTGGACATCACGGTGGAGTGGGGTGAGGTGGACCCCATGCTTCATCCGTGTGTCGCCACAGGTCATGCCCTGACCTCCGCTCTTCCAGCCCTGATCAGAAGACGGACTGCAACATCTCAGACTTCTGCTCCTCCCACGTGGTCTGGGGCCCATCCCCCGCAGCCTATTGCTCCTCTTGAGGATCCTGCCTGGGGTCCTCAAGACCTGTATCCCTGCTGCCTCCGCTGGTTCTTTGGATCGGTCACAGGCCAAGAAGCTTCTCTGCCTCCCTTTGCCCAGAAGACTCTCCAAGGATCTGGCTGGAGTGTCGGCAGATGGTTAAGAAACCCGGTCCATCAAGCACTGGTAGAACACCAGCTCCACATATGATGCAGGGCCTGTGGGTGCAGTCTTAGCAGGTGACATGTCAAGAGGATGGAAAAGTGGAAATGCCCCCAGAAATTAGGAGGTTTGAGCTGATCTGAGCGGTTTTGCAGAGAAGATATTCAAAATCCAGGAAGCAAGGTGTCATCAGACGGGCCCCAGGAGAAGCGGCTGATACTTCTCCTGTTTCTTCTCTGCCTTCAGGATTCCCGCGCTTGGCCCTCGTGATGAAACTGAGAAGTGAAACTGGGGTGTGAGGGTGTGTAAGGGGTGGAGGCAAGTTGCTCACACTCAGGGCCCCTCCTGCCGCTTTGTGGCTTTGACTTACTCTGAGTTCAGATCCGTTAGTGTCTTTTCAAGCCATCCCTCAGCATTTCTGGGTCCTCTGAAAAGCTCAGCACAGTAACAGTGATGGACATGGAATGAGCATATCCAGCCGTTCAAAATGGCCTTGTCCTCCTGAAGTCTCTGGGCTGACCCTCCAACCCCATGAGTCCCCATGAGAGCAGAGCCGCCACCCGGAAACTTGAGATGGGGAGACGGAGGGACACAGCGTGCCCCTGATGGAGGTGGGACACCCCTCTCTCCCCTTCCCACCACCGAGCTGTTGAAGGGATTTTACTCCACGGCTGCTTTTCTCCTTGTGTAACATCCTCTGTGCTCTCTCTGCAGTCGGGCAGATGGAGAGGTTACCCCCCGCTGTCTCGGGGAGGGATGTGGTGAGGGAAAAGCAAAACCAGCCTGTATTCTAGATTCTGAGCTCCTGGGCATTAAAATACCTAAAATGTCTGGGTTAGAGCGTTTTCAGAACAGTTAGAAGACCAGACCCCCTTCCCAAAGCGCCACCCCTGCCTGCCTGTCCTGCTGTGTCCGTCTCTATAGCCCCATCGCTGCCGGTGACACAGACACACTGCTCCTTCTCTGTCCCCCACAGGGAGGTGGGCACCCTGGGATGGAGTGTGGAGTGCTTGGCTTTGCTCACCTTTGCATCCCGGCCACACAGAATGGGGTCTAGCAGAGAGTGGGGGTTCATTCAATATTTGCTGGATGAACAGACTATTTTGAGCAGAGACAGACTTCCCCTAATGAGAAGGAATGCTGCTGGTCAGAGAACAAAGGAGAGGACAGAGGGACCTGGGGCATCTCCGCTGAGGTCCAGACATGGAATTAGCATGTTAGCAAATGTGGAATTAGCGCATTAGCTAATGTGGAATTAGCATTGTTGTTGAGTTGCTCAGTCGTGTCCAACCTTTGTGACCCTGTGGACTGAAGCACGCTGGGCTTCCCTGTCCTGCACCATCTCCTGGAGTCGGTGATGCCATCCAACCATCTCGTCCTCTGTCGTGCCCTTCTCCTCCTACCTTCAATCTTTCCCAGCATCAGGGTCTTTTCCAATGAGCTGGCTCTTACTTATATGGAATATGGAATTAGCATGTTAGGTAGCGTTAGCCCGTTAGCTTCCAAGAGGGAAAGGCCGGGCTCCTGAGGGAAGCAGCAGGAGCCCCAGAGGACTGGGGCGTGTGGGGTCTCCCACGATGGCCCATCAGGTCTTGGTCCTCGTGTGGCGCAGAAAGGGCCACCAGACTGGAGGTCACATGGGCCAGGATAATGGTTCCCAGCCAGCAGTGACCTCAGTGGATCAGCAGCACTGGGATGGCGTATGGACTGATGTCACAGCCCTGCAGAACAGCAGGGAGGACCTCCACAGACCAAGGAGGACGTCTCCTGGCGTCTGCAAATGTGCCGTCAAAATGACAGAGTTACAGTCATTTTCTTGGCAACCCACTCCAGGATTCTTGCCTGGAGAATCCTTTGGACACGGGAGCCTGGTGGGCTATGGTGTGTAGGGCCTCGAAGAGTCGGACACTACTGAAGCGACTTAGCATGCATGCAAAGGCGTTTTCTTACACCCACATGTCCGGGCGGATTCAGGCCACCCACCTACGAGGCCCCTGGCTTCTGTTGCACACACCTGCTGTTCTCCTTCTGTTAGTGACGTGAAGAGAGGTGGAGGGATAGGGAAGGTACATGTGGTTATTGTATATATGTGTGAAGCAAATGAACTTTAAACTAGTGGTTTTTTTTTTTTTTTTTTTTTTTTTAGTGGGGGGAGGCGGGTGGAAGTATCCAAAGCTATTTTGAGCACAGCAGGAACATCATGCTATTTGCCCAGCATTGGCTGGGTGTCTTTCCACTCCTTAGGCCAGGCCCCACAGTCTCCAGACAAACCTTCCTAATATTTTCATCTATACACACCAGGTTCCAGCCAGACTGGACCCTAATATGTCCCTCTGAGCTGTTAATCCTCTCCTATTGGCACTCTGTAAGTATGGCTAATTACGCAGGAAGTTTATGCGTTCAGGAAAAACTGGTTGGGTCAGAGTCTCTTTCTGTTGCGTGCATGCTCAGTTGCACCTGACTCTTTGCAACCCCATGCCTGGACCGTAGCCCACCAGGCTCCTCTGTCCATAGGATTTTCCAGGCAAGAATACGGGAGTGTGTTGCCTTTTCCTTCTCCAGAGAGCCTCTTTTTAGCAATTAGATTCATTGACTATGGGCTTCCCTAATGGCTCAGTTGGCAAAGAATCTGCCTGCAAGGCAGGAGACCCTGGTTTGATCCCTGGGTGGGGAAGATCCCCTGGAAGAGGAAATGGCAAGTCACTCCAGTATTCTTGCCTGGAGAATCCCATGGACGGAGGAGCCCAGTCCCTGGGGCCACACAGAGCTGGACACGACTGAGCAACTAACACTCCCACTTCACTCAGTATAGGGACCCTAAAGTAATTCGCTTGAATTTCTTTACCATATACTTGAAAACTCACATTTCCGGGAGCACGGCAGTGAGCAGAGGCCAGTGGACTGACAGTGAGGTTTGAATCTGGGCACCACGAGGGCTGAGGACAACCAGTTACTGATTAACATGATTTTTTCCCCTCTCTGTTAATGTGTGATATCACAAAAGAACAAAGACAAGCACCATGGAATTCAGACCCATGCCCAGTTATAAAGAGAAGAAATCTCACCTATGAGTTTGAAAAGCACCATTTTTACCAATATTTTCTACCCATTGAATTGTTCCTAGAGTCTTCAGCTGTGGAGAAGTCCCCATAGGCCAAGTGGTAAGGGTTACATCAGTTATCATCTGGGGGAGCTGAAGCCAGCCTTGTCTATACATTATGGAGGATGGGAAGGATATGGCTATATCCCAAAGAACCTTCATCACAGTCATGATGCTGAATGCCCAGGTTAGAGGCAAACATCTGATTCTTGATAAATGGAATATTTCCTGCCATATCTGTAAACAAAGGACATCACAGTCCTCAGCGATTGCAGCCACCAGTGGGTGGTGAGCTGGTGAGTACAGAGGAAACAAACTCAGGATGTGAAAACACAGGATGCTGGCCCCAGAGAGCTGAGGTGAGAATCAAAGACATGATGTCAGTGAGCCNCATATCTGTAAACAAAGGACATCACAGTCCTCAGCGATTGCAGCCACCAGTGGGTGGTGAGCTGGTGAGTACAGAGGAAACAAACTCAGGATGTGAAAACACAGGATGCTGGCCCCAGAGAGCTGAGGTGAGAATCAAAGACATGATGTCAGTGAGCCCAGACTGTAGTGTCTTCCGATACGTGTGAAACCATTAAGTTCCTTACCCTGACATCTAGTTTTCTTTTAAACAGTCATCTTTTGTTCCTACTACCCGATCTTTGTTGCAAAACTCCTATATATCCCAGCTCCCTCCTCCCAGTCCCCAGCTCAGAGCAGTTCTCCCAGGGTTACCTGAGAGGCTGCCTCCTGGGTTTGAAGTCCTAAAAATTCCCACCTAATAAAAACCCAAGTGCTGCCTGCCAATTTAGGAGGTGCAAGAGATACAAGTTTGATCCCTGGATCAGGAAGACCCCCTGGAGAAGGAAATGGCAACCCACTCCAGTCTTCTTACCTGGAGAATTCTGTGTACAGAAGAGCCTGGCTGGCTACAGTTCATGGGGTTGCAAAGAGTCAGATACGATTGATCACAAACACTTCAGTGAAACACAACTCAACTTTTAGGTTGTGAATATTTTTTAGTCAACATCCCCTTGAGAATGGGTCTGACACTGGCCCCACTGGCCCATGTATATATTCTAACTATGAATAGAAATGCTATGGGCTTATTATTTTTTTTACAACTATTCTTAAACCAATTATGTATTTGAATAGGTAATACACACACAGCACAAAATGCACAAAGTACCCAGTGAAATGGTGTGAGGTGACAGACAAGACTTCCTCCTGCCCTTCACCCAATCGCCCTTCCCCAGAGGCAGTTTATTTTAGTTCTAAAGAGAGTGAAGGGACTCAGCCCTACATGGAATTAGGAAGCTGTGTAACATCACAATTAGGACCTGGACTCAGGCAGATTCTGTTCAGAGCCAGGCTGCACCACATCCTGACCCAGAGCCCAGACACCAGCAGGATTTGTCCCCTTGGATTGTTGTGATAATTAAGTGAGCAAAGCGCTGCAGTCTTAGCACAGCCCCCGGCGAGTATTTACACTCCATAAGCGTTGGCTATTCTAGGCGCTGATAGGCGACTGAGCGTGGAGGAGCGTGGAATGGATGAGCGAGGCACGCGGACTACTCTCCAGGGATATCCTTCAGCCCTTATTACCCTAAGTGTGGTCCCCGGAAATCCCTGGGAGTTTGCTAGAAATTCAGGATTGCACACCCTTCCCCAGACCTGCTGGATGAGAAGCAGCTGTCAGATGGACTCCACGGGTGACCTGCACATGTGTGACAGTTTGAGAAGCTCTGTCCTACACAAGCCCAGGGTCCTTGAGAGAATGGACCGTGACCTCCACCTCTGGGAAGCCAGAGATGCTGTTTCTCCACCTTCAGACAGGAACCCCTTAGAAGTCTCAGGATGAAAACGCAGGATAAAAACGTGCTTAAGGGAAAAGCCTCTTCCCCTCCCACTCCCCAGCTTTCTTTTCCACGTTGGCCTTCCCAGGCCCGATCACCTGTGACCTCCAGTGCGGCTGGAATGTGTCCTCTTTTGTCCTGCAGCTTGACAGCAACCCGACAGGGGGCTGGGGGCGGGTGGCGTGTTGTTTTCAAAGTGATACAGGAGACGCAGTGGAGCCTGCCCAACAGGCTGCAGGGCTGCCAGGATGCCACCCGGGGCGCCAAGGTCCTGGCAGTGGGGGTTTGTCTTAGTCAGGGCTTGTCACTAGAAACCAGGTCCACATGGGGCGAGAGATGGGAGGCTGGAGGGGCTCAGGAGCGGACAATCACATGTTTCGGCCCTTAGCTGAGTACATGACATGCAGAAAGCAGCTCTTGCCTTTAAAATACTATTGCATACTCTGATGAGCTTCCCTAGTGGCTCAGCGTAAGGAATCTGCTTGCCAATGCAGGAGGTGTGGGTTCAATCCCTGGGTTGGGAAGACCCCCTGGAGAAGGAAATGACAACCCACTCCAGTATTCTTGCTTGAAGAATCCCATGGGCAGAGGACTGGTGGGCTACAGTCCCAGGGTCACAAAAGTGACAGGCACGACTGAGCGACTAAACAACAACGTATGATGATGGGGGACATGTGTCATTATACATTTGTCAAAATCCATTGGATGTGCAGCACTAAGGGTCAACCCTGATGTCAGCTATGGACTTATTAACAACATGTCAGTGTAAGTTCATTATTATAACAAACATGCTGCTCTGGGTGGGGGGTGTTAGCAGTGGGGGAGGGAT
>SJYX01011164.1:376416-406668 GCA_006410675.1 Oreotragus oreotragus
CTCCCACCTCCCTCCCCATCCCATCCCTTAGGGCTGTCTCTTATACACATCTGGTGTTAGCAGTGGGGGAGGGATGGCGGGGGGCAAAAGGGAAACCTCAATACCTTCCTCTCAGTTTTGCTCTGGACCTAAAACTGTTCTAAAAGAGAACATACAGCTCGTCACTGGATCAGCTATAGACAAGAAAAGAAAACCAAGGTTGAGGCATGGGGCAGCGTGTTTTTCAAAAATCACCGTTAAAACAGAAATAACTTAGAGCTAGGTTGTCCAATCGAGAAGACTTCAGTTCAGTTCAGTCACTCTGTCATGTCCAACTCTTTGTGACCCCATGGACTGCAGCACGCCAGGCCTCCCTGTCCATCACCAACTCCTGGAGTTTACTCAAACTTATGTCCATTGTGTCAGTGATACCATCCAGCCATCTCATCCTCTGTCGTCCCCTTCTCCTCCTGCCTTCTATCTTTCCCAGCACCAGGGTCTTTTCAAGTGAGTCAGTTCTTCGCATCAGGTGGCCAAAGTATTGGAGTTTCAGCTTCAACATCTGTCCTTCCAATGAAACATCCAGGACTGATCTCCTTTAGGATGGACTGGTTGGGTCTCCTTACTGTCCAAGGGACTCTCAAGAGTCGTCTCCAATGCCACAGTTCAAAAGCATCGATTCTTCGGCGCTCAACTTTCTTTAGGAGAAGGAAATGGCAACCCACTCCAGTGTTCTTGCCTGGAGAATCCCAGGGATGGCGGTGCCTGGTGGGCCGCTGTCTATGGGGTCGCACAGAGTCGGACACGACTGAAGCAACTTAGCAGCAGCAGCAGCTTTCTTTATAGTCCAACTCTCACATCTGTACATGACTACTGGAAAAAACATAGCTTTGACTAGATGGACCTTTGTTGGCAAAGTATTGTCTCTGCTTTTTAATATGCTGTCTACATTGGTCATAGCTTTTCTTCCCAGGAGCAAATGTCTTTTAATTTCATGGCTGCAGTCACCATCTGGAGTGATTTTGAAGCCCAATAAAATAAAGTCAGCCACTGTTTCCATTGTTTCCCCATCTATTTGCCATGAAGTGATGGGACCAGATGCCATGATCATAGTTTTCTGAATGTTGAGGGTTTTTTTTAAATTTATTTATTTTATTGGAGGTAATTACTTTACAATATTGTAGTGGGTTTTGCCATACATCGACATGAATCAGTCATGGGTGTACATGTCTTCCCCATCCTGAACCCCTCTCCCACCTCTCTCCCCATCCCATCCCTTAGGGTTATCCCAGTTTTAAGCCAACTTTTTCACTCTCTTCTTTCATTTTCATCAAGAGGCTCTTTAGTTCTTCTCCTCTTTCTGCCATAAGGGTGGTGTCATCTGCATATCTGAGGTTATTGATATTTCTCCTGGCAATCTTGATTCCAGCTTGTGCTCCATCCAGCCTGGCATTTTGCATGATGTACTCTGCATATAAGTTAAATAAGCAGGGAGACAATATACAGCCTTGACGTACTCCTTTTCCTATTTGGAACCAGTCTGATGTTCCATGTCCAGTTCAAACTGTTGCTTCCTGACCTGCATACAGATTTCTCAGGAGGCAGATCAGATGGTCTGGTATTCCCATCTCTTTAAGAATTTTCTACAGTTTGTTGTGATCCACATAGTCAGAGGCTTTGGCATAGTCAATAAAGCAGAAATAGATATTTTTCTGGAACGCACTTGCTTTTTTGATCCAGTGGATGTTGGCAATTTGATCTCTGGTTCCTCTGTCTTTTCTACAACCAGCTTGAACATCTGGAAGTTCATAGTTCATATATTGTTGAAGCCTGGCTTGGAGAATTTTGAGCATTACTTTAGGAGTTGGTGATGGACAGGGAGGCCTGGCGTGCTGTGATTCATGGGGTCACAAAGAGTGGGCCACGACTGAGCAACTGAACTGAACTGAATGGTCAAGTGGTTTTCCGTACTTTCTTCAATTTAAGTCTGAATTCGGCAATAAGGACTTCAGCCCTATGTGACTAGTGAGCACTGGAAACATGCGTGGTGCCACTGAGGGACTGAATTTAAATTTTTATTTAGTTAATTTATTAACACATGTAAAAATGTTTAAATGATGCATGACTGCATTAAGAAAAAAGTGGGTTCAGAACCATCTGGATTATGTGAGTCTACTCCTTCAACCGTTAATATCATGAAATCTCAATACAGATCAAGTATTTCCAATGAAGAGTATCCAAATTGGGTATAAAATACACACCAGATTTTGAAGACTTATTACCAAAAACAGGTATTTCATTAACAACTTTCATATGGTTTGTATATTGAGGTAATATTTTGGTTATACCAAGTTAATAATATATAATATTAAAGTTTATATTATTAAAGTTCACCTATATCTTTAAACTTTAAAAAAATGTGGCTTCCAAAAAAATTTGTTCTAATTACATTTGTGGCTTACCCACAAACACTACTGGTGGGAATGGAAAATGGTGCAGCTGCTTTGAATAACAGTGTGATGTTTCCTCCAAATGTTAGACATAGTTACCCAGCAATTCTACTTTTAGCTATTTACCCAGAAGAACTGAAAACATATGTCCACACCAAAATGTCTATACAAATGTTCACAGCAGCATTACCCAGAATAGCTACAAAGTGGAAATAGCCCAAATGCCTATCAACTGATGGATGGACAAAAATAAGTGTGGTAGATTCATATAATGTAATATTGCTCAGCCATGAAAAGAAGTACTGAGAGATGCTCTAACAATGGATGACCCTTAAGAACATTAGACCAAGTGAAAAAGGTAGACCAGAACCCCACCTATTGTATGATCCCATTGAGAGCAGGCATCAGAGAGACTGTGGTTCCGTTTTAGACCACCACAATAAAGCAACTCGTATCAATTTTTGGTTTCCTAGTACACATGAAAGTTATCTTTACACTATTAAGTGTGTGATAATATTATATCTTTAAAAAATGCTTATCTAACAGTTAAAATAACACTTCATTGCTGAAAAATGCCAGCTGTCATCTGAGACTTCCAGGGTCTTAGTAGAGACAACAAATATCCCTGATTACAGATCGCCATAAGAAATATAATAATGATGAAAACGTTTTCCCAACACGTGGCAGAGAGACATGAAGGAAGCAAGCGCTGTTGAGGAAATCATGTTAACAGACTTGCGTGATACTGAGCTGCCACAAACCTTTGATTTTTCAAAATAGAATGCAGTGTCTGCAAAGCACAATAGAGGCAATAATAAAACAAGGTTCACCTGCATGTGAAATGTCCAGAATAGGCAAATGTATAGAGACAGAAATTAGAGTTTGCAAAGGGATGGGGGACAGAATAGGAAGTGGTATAGGGTTTCTTTGGGGGATGATGAAAGTATTCTGGAACTACATAGAGGAAATGGCGGCACAGTTTGTGAACATACTTGTCACATATGTGGCTTGCATGAAATCTCTATTGGACAGTGCTGATTTAAATGAAACTGGGGACCTCCCTGGTGGTCCAGTGGCTAAGACTCCACACTCCCAATGCAGGGGCCCCAAGTTCGATTCCTCATCAGGAAACTAGAGCTTACGTGCCACAGCTAAGGATCTGGTGCAGCCAAATAAACAGATAAAAACTTTAAAAGATAAATGACAGCTTCTTGGGAGGAATCAGAAGATTTGGATTGGCATATTTACACTATTGATACTACGTATAAAATAGATAATAAGAACATACTGTACAGCACAGGGAACACGACACAGTGCTCTGGGGTGAACTAAATGGGAGGGAAATCCAAGAAAGAGGAGATATACATGTAAATATAGCTGATTCACGTTGCTGTACAGTAGAAACCTAACATTGTAAAGCAACTATACTCCAAAAAAATAAAGTAAATGAAATAACAGCTTCTTTCCCAGCTGTCACTAGTGAGGGGCCAGAATTTACCCAGAGCTAATCAACACATGGAGTGAGTTTTGTTACACCCCGCCCTACCCCCCAGGGGATATTTGGCACTGTCTAGAGACATTCTTGGTTGCTAACTGGGGTAGAGATGACAGGTAGAGATTGCTACTGGCCAGAGATGCTGCTAAAAACATTCTGCAGTGCATGCGTGGCTGCCCAGGATAAAGAATTATCTAGTCCAAATGTCAGTAGCATCAAGTTGGGAAATTGCACCAGCAGTTGCTCAGTTTCCCAGCCTCCTTTGCACCATCTCAGCCTCTAGGACTGCCCTGAGGTCAAAAGGTATGTTCTGGGCATGCTCTTCCCAGGACGCTTTCTCCTGGAGTCCAGCCAATTCACAGGCATTCTCAGGCTGGAAGTTCCTCTGGACACCATAGAGACAGCTGAGGCACCCTCATTCTCGTGTGGATTAGCTGTGGCGGCCATAACTCTATCCTTTCTCCCTGAGGCTTCCTGAATTCCAAAATGTTATGTGCGTACTAAGTCGCTTCAGTCGTTTCCAACTCTGTGGGACCCTATGGACTGTAGCCCGCCAGGCTCCTCTGTCCATGGAATTCTCCAGGCAAGAAGACTGGAGTGGGTTGCCATTTCCTCCTCTAGGGGATCGTCCCGACACAGGGATCAAACCCACGTCTCCTGTGTCTCCTGCATTGCAGGCAGATTCTTTACTGCTGAATGACTGGGNCCCGCCAGGCTCCTCTGTCCATGGAATTCTCCAGGCAAGAAGACTGGAGTGGGTTGCCATTTCCTCCTCTAGGGGATCGTCCCGACACAGGGATCAAACCCACGTCTCCTGTGTCTCCTGCATTGCAGGCAGATTCTTTACTGCTGAATGACTGGGGAAACTCCCCAAAGTGTTATACTTTATTTTTATTTTATTAATATTATTTTAGCTGTGCAGCTTACAGGATCTTAGTTCCTTGACCGGAGATCGAACCCTGGCCCCCTGCACTGGAAGCACCAAGTCCTAACGAGTGGACTGCCAGGGAGGTCCCAACACACTTGCTTTAAAGGACGCTGTCCTGTCTCGCCTTGCTTTCTCTCCCGTGTCAGATTGCTAAGCCAAAGACAACTAGGATTTGCTAAGTCTGTGTCATAAATGGGCTCCTGCTCAGAGATCTGAAGTGACAATCTGAAGAAGAATATCCTGACTCGCTTGGAGGTACTTTATTTTAAAATTATCCTTTCTGTCTGCATTAGTTTCTTACGGCTGCTTTAACTACCACAAACTTAAGTCACTTTAAATGATACAGAATTTATTATCGTACAGTTCTGAAAGTCAAAAGTCCAACATGGATCTCACTGGGCTAAAATCATGGTGTCGGCAGGGCTGCGTTCCTTCTGGAAGCTCCAGAGGAAAAACTCTGCCTTTCCCCAGCATTTAGAGGTTTCCCTGCGTTCCTTGACTCGTGGCCCCTTCCTCCATCTTTCAAGCCAGCAGCACAGCATCTCCAAGCTCTCTCTGACTCTCCTCCTTCCGTCGTTCATTTAGAAGGACTTTTGTGATCACATTTGGACCCCTGGGAAGTCCAGGGTGGTCTGTCATATGTGTGTGCAAAGGGCATACACTCTTCTGGGTTGGTTTGAAGGGCATAGACGGCTATCACGTGCTATGGATCAATCTACAGTATGCCTTTGGCACTCTGTTATGTTTTGAGATGCCCATCATTTGAACAGGTCACATTTATTTAGCTGTTTCCGAATAAGTCTCTCCTTAGACAAACAATCCTGGGAGACACATTATGGTCCATGTCTCTCTGGGTCTGTGTGCAGGCTCTTCTCGAGAGTTAAAAGATATCCTCAAATTACATTCTTTCTAGCAATGAACACATTTCTCCACGACCTCAGTATCTTGATGTTATCATCTTTTAATATTTTTGTCTATCTGGCTGATATCTTAATTTTTTTATATTTTCCTAATTATTCACAAGGTTGGACAACTTCTCCTATGTTTGTGAGTGAAAGTTGCCCAGTCATGTCTGACTCCTTGTGACCTCATGGACATCCATGGAATTCTCCAGGCCAGAATACTGGAGTGGGTAGCCTTTCCCTTCTCCAGGGGATCTTCCCAACCCAAGGATCAAACCCAGGTCTCCCGCATTGCGGGCAGATTCTTTACCAGCTGAGCTTCCAGGGAAGCCCAAAAATATTGGAGTGGGTAGCCTATCCCTTCTCCAGCAGATCTTCCCGANGTAGCCTTTCCCTTCTCCAGGGGATCTTCCCAACCCAAGGATCAAACCCAGGTCTCCCGCATTGCGGGCAGATTCTTTACCAGCTGAGCTTCCAGGGAAGCCCAAAAATATTGGAGTGGGTAGCCTATCCCTTCTCCAGCAGATCTTCCCGACCCAGGAATTGAACCGGGTCTCCTGCATTGCAGGTGAATTCTTTACCAGTTGAGCTAGTAACCTTTTATATTCCCTCTTCTATAAACTTCATATTTATTTACTTTTACCTATTTTAAATTCAGTTTTTAAGGATAATTTTCTTATCATTTTTGTATACCTTGAAAATTAATATTTGTCTATGATATATATGTTCTATATATATTTCCCAGTGTATCACTTTCATTTAATTTGATTTACAATATTTTTTGTTATGTGAAATTTTTCATTTTTGTTACATAAAATTTGAAATAATCAAAACTATCATGTTTTCTTCGTTTTTGTTGATGTTCTTCACATTCCAAATCTTATGGCTTTCGAGGTCATAAGAATAGTTTCCAATACTTTTTCCAGTAGTTTATAGTTTGGGTTTTTTGTTTTTAATTCAGGAATCCATTTAGTGTTTATTTGAGGTCCACTGGTCTTATTTTTTTCTCCACACAGATGGCTAACTGTCTGCTTTAAGGGTTTTGCTTCCTTCCTAAAACATGACAGGTTATTTCTATCATAAACCAAATTCCAATATATTCTTAGGTCTCATTCTGCTTTCCCTACTCAATTTGGTTTATTTATTTATCTGTTTGGGGCTGTTGTTGTTTAATCACTAAGTCATGTCCAACTCTTTTCGACCCCGTGACCGTAGCCCACCAGGCTCCTCTGTCTATGGGATTCTCCAGGCAGGAATACTGGAGTGGGTTGTCAGGTCCTCCTCAAGGGGATCTTCCCGACCCGGGACTGAACCTGTGTCTCCTGCATGGGCAAGCAGACTGTTTGCCACTGAGCCCAGGAAGCCCTGGTTTGGAGCTACTACCGCACTGATTTGGTTACCTTAGCTTTACTGTCCATATTGATAGATGGTTGGTTAACCCGTGTCAGTAAAGCAAGTTTGTTTTCCGTCGTTGCAAAAAAAAAGACCAATAATGCCTGTCTCAGCCACTCAGCTCCCACTTGAGGCTGTGACGAGAGATTTACTGCCAGGACTAAAACCCACCCCCGCAGCCAAAGGACCCTCCTCTCCCCGGCTATACTGCTGCCATCCAAATTCTTGTCCCGGCACCGCACCTCAAAATAACACTCAGCTGTAGATGGCACACCTGTTAGGGATTTAGTTACAATAAATCAGGATCTGTATTTATTTCAGTGGCTGGACAGGTGAAGCCCAAGCTGCATTTATAGTAAGCCAACTAGAAAGCAGAAGAAAATCCAGATTGTGAAGCTCTTTCCTCTTAGGATGAAGGGGTTACAGCTGACAAGGCCTAAACTTCCTGTGTTTCAAACTCCTGTGATTCTTTACAGAAATGCCTCAAGCTGTAGCGGTCACACGAGGTCTCAGTCTCATTTACCCATGGTTTAAAACCGTTTGCTCATGAGAGTCACCTAGAGAGCTTATTAAAGGTGCGGATACCCAAACTCTGGGGCAAAACTCAGCTCTCTAAACGCGCGCCTTAGCGCCCCCCTGGCTGTCCAGCGGTTTTGACTTGGCCTTCCAGCGAAAGGTGTGTGGGTTTGATCCCTGGTTGGGGGGCTAAGATCCTACGTGCCTCATAGCCAAAACTCCAAAACATAAAACAGAAGCAATATCGTAACAAATTCAGTAAAGACTCTAAAGATGGTTCACATCAAAAAAATCTAAAAAAAAAAATTTACCTTAGCAGCACAGATCTCCCAGGCCCTCACAGGGACACAGCGCCCTGAGGACTCAGAGGCCCCGCTTGGCACGGATCACCCAGGCCCTCACAGGGACGCAGCGCCCTGAGGACTCAGAGGCCCCGCTTGGCACAGATCACCCAGGCCCTCACAGGGATGCAGCGCCCTGAGGTCTCAGAGCCCCCGCTTGGCACGGATCATCCAGGCCCTCACACGGATGCAGCGCCCTGAGGACTCAGAGCCCCCGCTTGGCACAGATCACCCAGGCCCTCACAGGGATGCAGCGTCCTGAGGACTCAGAGCCCCCGCTTGGCACGGATCACCCAGGCCTTCACAGGGACGCAGCGCCCTGAGGACTCAGAGGCCCCGCTTGGCACAGATCACCCAGGCCCTCACAGGGACGCAGCGTCCTGAGGACTCAGAGCCCCCGCTTGGCACGGATCACCCAGGCCTTCACACGGACGCAGCGCCCTGAGGACTCAGAGGCCCCGCTTGGCACGGATCACCCAGGCCCTCACACGGACGCAGCGCCCTGAGGACTCAGAGGCCCCGCTTGGCACGGATCACCCAGGCCCTCACACGGACGCAGCGCCCTGAGGACTCAGAGGCCCCGCTTGGCACGGATCACCCAGGCCCTCACAGGGACGCAGCGCCCTGAGGACTCAGAGGCCCCGCTTGGCACAGATCACCCAGGCCCTCACAGGGATGCAGCGCCCTGAGGACTCAGAGCCCCCGCTTGGCACGGATCACCCAGGCCCTCACACGGATGCAGCGCCCTGAGGACTCAGAGGCCCCGCTTGGCACAGATCACCCAGGCCCTCACAGGGATGCAGCGCCCTGAGGACTCAGAGCCCCCGCTTGGCACGGATCATCCAGGCCCTCACACGGATGCAGCGCCCTGAGGACTCAGAGCCCCCGCTTGGCACAGATCACCCAGGCCCTCACAGGGATGCAGCGCCCTGAGGACTCAGAGCCCCCGCTTGGCACGGATCATCCAGGCCCTCACACGGATGCAGCGCCCTGAGGACTCAGAGCCCCCGCTTGGCACAGATCACCCAGGCCCTCACAGGGATGCAGCGCCCTGAGGACTCAGAGCCCCCGCTTGGCACGGATCACCCAGGCCCTCACAGGGACGCAGCGCCCTGAGGACTCAGAGGCCCCGCTTTGGGGTGCAGGGGGTGTCTTCGTGTTACAACACGTGTTCTGTCATGAGGTAGCCTGGTGTATTCATGGGTGTGCATTGGTTCTTGGGAAATGTTGCCTAGGCTAAGGGCACAGCAACCCACTCCAGTCTTCTTGCCTAGAGAATCCCATAGACAGAGGAGCCTGGCGGGCTACTTGCAAAGAGTCAGACATGACTGAAGCGACTTAGCAGGCCCAGCAAGGACCCCTGAATAGCTGAAGTAAATCACAGCCAACTAGAGCGGGAAAGGGGATAGCCTATAACTCAGCTTTTGCCTTGGCAGCAGGCACCCTTTCTGGTTGTATTTTAATAAAATTAAAAGTGTGGCCTAGGGGAGGGGACGGAGAGGTTGGGGTTGGGAGCTGCAAACTACTTCATACAGAATGGATAAACAAGGTCATACTGTATAGCACAGGAAACTATATTCAGTATCTTGAGATAAACCATAATGGAAAAGAATATAATAAAGAATCTACCTATCTATTTATCTATATATATGACTGAATCATTTTGCTGTAGAGCAGAAATTAACACAACATTACAAATCAACTATGCGTGCGTGCTAAGTTGCCTCAGTCACGTCCGACTCTATGTGACCCCACGGACTGTAGCCCACCAGGCCCCTCTATCCATGGGATTCTCCAGGCAAGAATACTGGAGTGGGTTGCCATGCCCTCCTCCAGGGGATCTTGCTGACCTAGGGGTCGAACTTGCAACTTTTGTCTTCTGTATTGACAAGTGGATTCTTTACCACNCCATGGGATTCTCCAGGCAAGAATACTGGAGTGGGTTGCCATGCCCTCCTCCAGGGGATCTTGCTGACCTAGGGGTCGAACTTGCAACTTTTGTCTTCTGTATTGACAAGTGGATTCTTTACCACTAACACCACCTTATACTCTAATTCAAAAAAATAAATAAAATTTGAAAGAAAAAAAAGAAATCTGCCCAGCGTTCCTCCCTCATAAGAGGCGTGCTCCAGGCCTGGGCATCTGGAGGCAGGTGGCACCTCCCAGACCTAGCCTCACAGAGACCCACTGCTGGCTTCCCGTCTCAGCCTCCAGCTGCTCTCACTAAGGGCTGCCAGCACATCCACCCAGTGACCTCGTGAACGTGTGATCTCTGCCGTGGCTGCCATTGGCCAACCTGAGCCACCTCCCTGGGTGGCCCACGTGAACTTCTTGGGTCCGCTTTTTGCTTTTGTCTCTAGTTTTCAAATGGCCTGTTTCTGAAGTAAAATGCAGGGAGTACTGTTTTGCCCAGAAGGCCTGATATTTTATGTGATTTTCTAGAATGTGAAGTGTTGCAGGAATGCATTTACTATTCAGTTCAGTTCAGTTTAGTCCTCAGTCGTGTCCAACTCTTTGCAACCCCACGGACTGCAGCACGCCAGGCTTTCCTGTCCACCACCATCTCCTGGAGTTTGCTCAAACTCATGTCCATTGAATCAGTGATGCCATCCAACCATCTCATCCTCTGTCGTCCCCTTCTCCTCCTGCCCCCAATCCCTCCCAGCATCAGGGTCTTTCCCAATGAGTCAGCTCTTCACATCAGGTGGCCAAAGTATTGGAGTTTCAGCTTCAACATCAGTCCTTCCAATGAACACTAAGGACTGATCTCCTTTAGGATGGACTGGTTGGATCTCCTTGCAGTCCAAGGGACTCTCAAGAGTCTTCTCCACATCACAGTTCAAATGCATCAATACTTCAGTGCTCAGCTTTCTTTATAGTCCAACTCTCACATCCATACATGACTACTGGAAAAACCATAGTCTTGACTAGATGGACTTTTGTTAGCAAAGTAATATCTCTGCTTTTTAATATGCTGTCTAGGTTGGTCATAGCTTTTCTTCCAAGGATCAAGCGTCTTCTAATTTCATGACTGCAGTCACCATCTGCAGTGATTTTGGAGCCCAAGAAAATAAAATCTCTCACTGTTTCCATATCTATTTGCCATGAAGTGATGGGACTGGATACTGTGATCTTTGTTTTCTGAATGTTGAACTTTAAGCCAATTTTTTCACTCTCCTCTTTCACTTTCATCAAGAGACTCTTTATTTCTTCTTCACTTTCTGCCATAAGGGTGGTGCTCTCTGCATATCTGAGGTTACTGATATTTCTCCTGGCAATCTTGATTCCAGCTTGTGCTTCATCCAGCCTGGCATTTTGCATGATGTTCTCTGCATATAAGTTGCATAAGCACAGTGACAATATACACCCTTGATGTACTCCTTTCCCTATTTGAAACCAGTCTGCTGTTCCATGTCCAGTTCCAACTATCATTTCTTGACCTGCATACAGATTTCTCAGGAGGCAGGTCAGGTGGTCTGGTATTCCCGTCTGTTTAAGAATTTTTCCATAATTTGTTGTGATCCACACAGTCAAAGGTTTTGGCGTAGTCAATAAAGCTAAAGTAGATGTTTTTCTGGACTTGCTTTTTTGATGATCCAACGGATGTTGGCAATTTGATCTCTGGTTCCTCTGCCTTTTCTAAATCCAGCCTGAACGTCTGAAAATTCACGATTCGCATACTATTGGAGCCTGACTTGGAGAATTTTGAGCATTACTTTGCTAGTGTGTGAGGTGAGTACAATTGTGTGTAGTTTGAGCATTCTTTGACACTGCCTTTCTTTGGGATTGGAATGAAAACTGACCTTTTCCAGTCCTGTGGCCACTGCTGAGTATTCCAAATTTGCTGGCATATTGAGTGCAGCACTTTCACAGCATCATCTTTCAGGATTTGAAATAGCTCAACTGGAATTCCATCATCTCGACTAGCTTTGTTCATAGTAATGCTTCCTAAGGCCCACTTAGGGACTTTTTTTTTTTTTTTAGTATATAGGGCCTTTTTTTTTTTAATTTTTATGCTGTATATTATACAGTCCGTGGAATTCTCCAGGCCAGAATACTGGAGTGGGTAGCCTTTCCCTTCTCCAGGGGATCTTCCCAACCCAGGGACTGAACTCAGGTCTCCTGCACTGCAGGCGGATTCTTTACCGTCTGAGTCCCCACGGAAGCCCAAAGCACTTCCCAAAGCCAAACGTGCGAAATTTCCCAAAAAACCTTATTATGGTCACTGTTTGGAGGTTGCTGCCCATCTGATCCCTTAGAGCTTTCTGAATCCTGGCAAAACCATTACTGCTGAGAAGTACGCTCAGCAAGTCAATGAGATGCATTGAAAACAGCAGTGCCTGCAGCCGGCATGATCAGCAGAAAGGGCCCAGTTCTTCACAACAATGCCCAACTGCACGTCTCCCAACTAACGCTCCAAAAGTTGAACGCATTGGGCTATGAAGTTTCGTCTCTTCCACCATATTCACCTGCCGTCTCACCAACCAACGACCACTCCTTCCAGCATGTTGACAGCTTTTTGCAGGCAAAACACATCTACAACCAGCAGGAGGCCGAAAATGCTTTCCAAGCGTTTGTCAAATCCCAAAGCACGGATTTTTACACTACTGGAAAAAACAAACTTATTTCTTATGGGCAAAAATGTGTTGATTGTAATGATTCCTATTTTGATTAATAAAGATGTGTTTGAGCCTAGCTATAATGATTTAAAATTCATGGTCTGAAGTCACACTTACTTTTGTCCAACGTAATACACCAGAGAACCCCCACTGCCTCAGTTTTGAAAAGTAGTACTGACTGACCTGGGGCTTTGTTCCTCAGCTAAGATGGAGGGAAATCAGAGCAAGGGGCGCCAGAATCCCTGGCGGGGGGGTGGGGGGCGTGCCTTCATGAGGGGTGCAAACTCTCATGAAAGGTAGCCCCATTCTGCCAGTCTGGGACCTGGAGCCCACCTTCGTGACATGGCTTTCCACTCCCCAAGGGCCTTACAACCACCAAAATTGGGATCTCTGGGGGTGAGACTAAGGTACCTGATATGTACAGCTAAGATTCTCGACCTCAGAGGCACGGAGAATCACTTGGGAGCTTTCAAAACCCTCAGAGTCCAAGCCACGCTGCAGAAAATCACATCAGAATCTTGGGGTGGTGGGGGGCCGGGGATGGTACTCAGGCATCAGATGGTTTAAGGTCCACAGGCTTGAGACCCATTGCTTTAGGGTCTTTTCTAACCTGGGAAAGATGTCTCCTTGCAGACCAAGTCTTTTGGAACTTTAGCGTGCTTATGAATTCCCAAGAATTGGGTTAAAATTGCAGATTCTGATTCAGCAAGACAGGGGCGGGGCTTGATATTCTATATGCTGACAAACGGGTCTGCAGACCACACGGTGAGTAGCAAGGCTGTAGGTACTTAGGAGCGTCTGTGGATTACTTAACAAAGACTTGAGTCCAAGACCGGCAGCGAGCCATGATCTTGTAGGTCTGGGATGGTAATTGTTTTTGGCAGAAGGGGCAGAGTGGGCTTTGTGATCAAAAACAAAACAAATGTTTGTGTGCCTCCCCGAGTCAACCATGGCGTGGTGCTGACGAGAGGCGTGACGGCCCTGTGCTGAAAGATGAGTGATTATAAGCTTCTGTTCTTGCCATCATCAGCAGAGGGCTGGCTTATCCACCTCCCTGAGTCAGAGTTAACGGTTGCAGGGCGGGGGCGGGGGCACACATTTTATTGTGTAACTGAATGCAAATCTCAGATTGTTCTGTCCCAGATATGAAAACTACATGGCAGGCAAGTTTAGATGATCTGCTTATATTTTCCCTATGCTTTAAAAAAACTCACTGGAGACCTACTACCTGCCCTGTCACCGGGTGGCCATGTGCGTGGCATATAGTTGGTGTGTAAATCACACAGCCTGCCTAACTACTGGACTGAACTTAGATGAAGGTGAAGTTTCTTATCACATTTATTATTGAGCCCACACAAGTGATTCCCAGGTGGCGCTAGTGGTAAAGAACCTGCCCACGGATGCAGGAGATGTAAGAGGCTAGGGTTCAATCCCTGGGTTGGGAAGATCCCCTGGAGGAGGTCATGGCAACCCACTCCAGCATTCTTGCCTGGAGAATGCCATGGACAGAGGAGCCTGTCGAGCTAAAATCCATAGGTTGCAAAAGAGCTGGACACAACTTAAGTGACTCAGTGTGCATGCACACAAATGACACATTTCTGTAGATCTTAATACACACACACACACACACACGTATAAGTAAAAAGGGGAAATCTGAACAAGATCAGCAGATGGGATCAGTGCATCTTGGTTGTGAAATTTATACCAGTGTTTGGCCAAATGTTAGCCTCAGGGGAAGCTGGCCCCAGTGTATAGTGGTCTCTCTGTCTTATCTCTTACATCTATGCGTGGACAATTATTAAAAATTTCAATTAAGAAAAAGCACAAAACATCCTGTAGCCAGCCCTTAATGTTTTTAATATGGGGAGGTGAAGAGAAAAAGTTTAAAAGTTAAATTTTAAAACTACCCTTTGTTCTGTTTCTCAAGGGCTAGTCATGACTCATGGAAAAGGAACCTGCCCTCTATCTGATAATCTATAATCTAGTTTCCTGGCCTTAGAAGGGACCTCCTGGGTGATTGTTTCTCTGTTAATCTTTTTTAGAAAATTGGCTTACCACCGCAAGGTATGAGGTGGTCGGTTAGCCGTTTCAGCCTGATAGCTTTCAGACCTATCTCTGAAAAGGTCAAATTATGCCCACCAATCAGTTTGCTGAGATTGTCTTCACCCCACCTATACCTGCTTATAGCTTTTGATGTATAAAAACCCCTTTGTAACTAGCATCAGGGTTCGTTCTTTTCGAGGAAGATCGAACCCCGGCGCGCCGGTTTAATAAATCCTCTTGCTGATTGCATCGAATTCGAGTCTTGGTGATCTGAGAAGCGACGTTTCCCGTGATTAGGCCGTTCGGGGCCTAACAGAGGAAAGACATAAGTATTAACATAAATAACAAAACAGAAAATGATAGTATTTACTAAACGCTAACTGCAGAACAGGCACTGTGCCGAGCATTTTACATGCATGGCCCTATCTTTTCTTCTTAATATTCACTTTCTTATTTATTTGGCTGTGCCAGGTCGCGAAGAGTCGGACACGACTGAGCGACTTCACTTTCACTTTTCACTTTCCTGCATTGGAGAAGGAAATGGCAACCCACTCCAGTGTTCTTGCCTGGAGAATCCCAGGGATGGGGGAGCCTGGTGGGCTGCCATCTCTGGGGTCACACAGAGTCGGACACGACTGAAGCGACTTAGCAGCAGCAGCAGCCGCCAGTCTTAGTTGAGGCATGTGGGATCTAGTTCCCCGACCAGGGACAGAACCAGTCTCCTGAACTGTGAGCACGGCATCCAGGCCACTGGATCCCCAGGGAAGTCCCTATGTGAAAGTTTTAATTTGTACAGCACTCCGTGAGGTGGTGGTTGTTATTATTACTGTTGTTATTATTGCTATCATTTTGTTTCAGATGAGGAAACTGGGGCTGGGACAGCTTAACTAGTTTTTCCCAGGTCACACAGTCAGGAACCAAGCATGGGTCCAGAGCCGACTACACTATGCAAAGAATGTTGTTTCTCTGGAAGGAGAAATCACAGTTAAAGATGAGGCGTGTGCTTCAGGGAAGTGCAATTTGGAGGAGCCTGCACCTTGGCCTTGAAGGACCAGGTGAACTGAGCTGGCAACAAGCCAACCGAGGGCACCCCAGACCAGAAGGTGGAAGAAAACACTGCCCGTATGAGAAACTGCCTCCTTTTCCTGATGAGGAGACCAGTGTGCACGTCTGCTTCGCCTCTCAGGTGAACAGAGGCATAATCGTGGAAAGCCCTGAAAGCTTGGGGACATGGTGCGATCTTCCTGGATCTAGTTAGCAGTGAGTGAGAGCTGATAAGACACTGATAAGGCCAAGGCTGTATCTGAATCACCGGCATTCGCAAGGCAAGCCAAGTGCAAGGTGTGGCCGGCTTGGCATAAATCAATCAATTCCCAATGATGGGTAAAGAATTCTCCTGCAATGCAGGAGACACAGGAGATGTGGATTCAATCCCTGGGTCGGGAAGATCCCCTGGAGTAGGAAAATGGCAGCCCACTCTAGAATCCTTGCCTGAAAAAGGCCATGGATAAGGAGGCAGGCAGGCTACAGCACAAAATGTTGCAGAGTTGGACATAACTGAACGACTAAGCACAGCATGAGTCTATCCCCAGGGCAGAAGAGCAGCAGGCAACAGCTTCCTAGGGGAAGGGTGGTATGTGGAGGGAATCAAGGAATGTACTCCGGACGATGAAGACCACAAAGTCGTTGAGATCTTTGATTATTAGAATCACACTTGACAATACCTGGAATTCACGGCAAAAGCAATTCTAAGAGGAGAGTTTACAGCAATGCGATCTTACCTCAGGAAACAAAAATCTGAAATAAACAACCTAAACTTAAACCTAAAGCCACTAGAGGAAGAAGACCAAAAAAACCCTAAAGTTAGTAGAAGGAAAGAAATCATAAAGATCAGAGCCGAAATACATGAAACAGAGGGGGAGACAGCAATAGCAAAGATCAGTGAAATTAAAAGCTGGTTCTTTGAGAAGAATAAACAAAAGTGATAAACCTCTAGCCAGACTCATTAAGAAAACATAGAGGACTCACTCTACCAACCTAGTACCACGTGGCTACTTACTCATTCAGTTATTGAGTGCATATTATGTGACTCATACGATCCCAAGGACTTGGGACATATCACTGAACGAAACGGTGACCAGCCTGCCTACCGTCGTGGAGCTCACCTTCTAAGCTTAGTGCTATATCCTGGTCAGGAAGATTCTTAATTATCAGAACCTAAGAATGCATTTCCACACTGCATACTTGAGATCCCATCTCCTTAGAGGTGAGGCTGGGCAACTCTGCAGAAGAACAGA
Source organism: Oreotragus oreotragus (assembly GCA_006410675.1). NCBI lineage: Eukaryota > Metazoa > Chordata > Mammalia > Artiodactyla > Bovidae > Oreotragus > Oreotragus oreotragus. Next base: position 393,379 of record SJYX01011164.1, read on the forward strand.
CACAGCACTTCTGATTTAAAAGCAAGGATGATCTTACCCCGGTGTGGCTACAGGGAAACTTAAGATGGGCAGACTGGCGAGCCTCGCCTCTGAGTTGGATCAAGAAAGCAGGATCAGAACCAAGGTGAAGGATTGGCAGTGTGATCCTTGAAGATGATTCAAGTTAGCCTGGGGTACCCTCTCTGTTTTCCACTCCCAAACTGGGATTAATTTAGGAATCTTCCATAAATGTAGACACTGGGGGCTTTCCAATCTTAGCCTGAGCAAGCACTACTCCAAGACAGATCAGGACAAGATGGCCTTGCTTTGTAAGAGTGGGAAAGGAAGACAGGAAATAAGGACCCCTGGAGATGGTTTAGTTTACATGTTAGCCTTGTTGCTGTAGTATAGAATTAGAGACATGGAATTTTTCTCAGAAGCTAAAAGCAACACACAGATGAAGAGAATGTCCTAAAAGATAAGATGCTGGTTACTGCTGGGCACCTTAAAGGTAAGTGAATCAGGCAAGAGTCAAGAGTGGGCAAATTTACGAATATTACCCCCAACCAAGAATTTTTAGCCATTTCAAATATTAAGTTCTCATGAGCCTCAGGTGTCTGAGAATAAATATTTTAAATGTCTTTTGACTTAGTTATGGGAGGATTCACCCCCATAACTTGGGCTTTTTTTTAAGCAACATTATAAAAAGTTTGATTTGGTTTTCAATGACCCTTTAATGCTTTTGTATCACATTTGCGATATTTAGCCATTTGATATAAATCTGACTCTCTTGTGTACGTGTGTAAGAAACACAGACATCTACAACTAGGGAGTAACTTTTTGCACGGGTAAAAGAAATCTGTGCTCACTGTGCCACTATCCCTGTGGCATAATTTTCCTGCTTTAGTCAAAATTTTTCTACAGCACAAAACTGTTTTTGAATATATGGCTTCTACTCATGTTGACCCTTGAGTGAGAGACTGGCTCTGCTACGGAGAACAGCCAAGTGAGAAATGGTCCCTCACCTGCAGAGTGCAAGCTATCTAAAAAGTCACGTTCACCGTCCTGAGATCGTTGCCTTGGTCATGCCTGAAAACGCAGGTGGGACCTTGAGTTGGGAGCTTGCAAGGTGGGTGTGCACCCGTGAATGTGTGAGTGTGTACGCAAGAGTGCCCTAACGAGTTCAGTAGAGACAACAGGGGCCCAGAGACGGCCCGTCTTATTTCTCTGCACTGCTAGGAAACGAGAGAGCCTCCTGGCCCCCAGAGTTTTCCATCTCAGAATTCAGCTTAGAGCACAAGTTGAGGATGAGAGAGGGGGCGCCTTCCTTCAGTGCCTCTCAACTCTGGGCAACTGAGGGAGCTAGGAATTGCCTTGCACAGCAATGAGTCTAAAACTAGCCTTGTCAATATCCCCTTCCCCTCCACTGACTTTTGGGGGCCACTTGGCAACACCTCCCCCTTCACACACAGTGCTTAATAACTGAAAAAATTTGCCCAGTGAAATGCTTAGTGTGGATGCTAAACAATTGTGAAAAGGCACCCAGCTGAGCAAGGCAGAGTAGTTTATGAGCAGAAAAGGACATGCTGTGTCTACTGACATGGAGAAATGAACGCTACAGCTTAATTTGGTATCACTCTTTGGTCAAAACACCTCCTTAAATTTATCTTGGGCTTGAGTCTGTGGTCTCTGGTGTGTTAAGCAACCACATAGGGTAAAGCTGGCACTCCTGAAAAAGAGAAGAGTAAATGTGGCCCTTACATGGCTAACTTGGCCAGTGGAACAGAAGAATCTGCTCAGGGAAGAAAAACCACCTCGCATCTGGAGATTTTTTTCAGATTGGCTATTTTATGAGTGGGCCTTTAGAAATCGTCAGTGCATTAAATTTTTACTTTTTTCCCAAAGTGAATTCAATAACCGAATGCACTTGGGAATATTTAGTTTTCTTTGGAATATTATCTAGTCTTCTATAGAAATAATACTAAGTTCCTACACAGAGTTGGGAGAAGGGAAAGCAGAGGCTGAGTAAAAATAATGATAAATAACTTTTCTTGGGTATTTATTTACAGAAATCAAATCTTGGCCCTAATACAGCACCAGTTCAAAGCCCACTTAAAACCCTGTATACTTAAAAATATAATAAATTCATATATCACATAACATTCTTAGTATATTAATTTTTCCATCTCTTTCAAATATATCCCCAAATCAATAATAGGGTAAAAAAATTTTTTTTTTTTTTTACTTCCTGAAGTGTTTTCTTTGCCTTTTACACTCTATGGTCTAAGAAAAATAAAACAGAGATTCATTCAAAAATCTACTCAGATTTTTGAGTGCAGCAAAGTCTCCTCTCTCTGCTTTCTCCAGCATCATTAAGCAAATTCTGCAAATGTTTTAGACACACCAAAATCTCTCATTCATTCTATGAATTCTGATGAAAGCCAGCACTTATCAAGTTTCAAAAGTGTCCTGGAAAATCACCAAAAAGAATGTTTTGGTTTCTTTTAAAGGCTACACCCAAAACGTTTGCTTGAAAACTTTCTGAATAGTGACATTGCCTGATAAAATCCATGCAGTAGACAAAATATCAGATTTCTTTTTCCAGCTGTCCAGAATCCCATTAGTGCCTCTTACTTCTATCTTTCTTTTGCTATAATTAGGTTGGCTTAGGGTTTATCTGGGCCTTTTTTCAAAACCAGATTTCCTTCCCAGCAGCAGCCCCTGTCATTCACAAGTCCCCTGGTGGTACTGGGAGAATTATTTTGATGTACACTGCGGTACAGCAATTGTGAATGCGAAGGGAAAGGAAATACACACCTGCACACACACACAGATACATGTGAGCTCACAAACTGTAAAAGAGGAGTCTTACCTGCGAATGATCACTCCAGCCTGAAACCCTGCGTGCTTCAAATGTCTCTGTAGCCCACACCCCTTCTCTCTGGAAGTGCAAGGTCTCTTCCTTGGCGAGCGAGCCGGGTGGAGCCTGCAGGGTTTTCGCTTCTGGCTCTGCTCGGGTTGGACCCGCACGGCCTCCTGCAGGAAGCTGGGACTTCAGATCAGTGCCCTCTGCTCCGGCATGGGAGCTGTCTCTTTTGTCACTCGGGGTTAGTGGGTGCCTAACAGGTCCCTTGGGACAGAGGCGGTCCGGGGAGGCTTCCGCTGTCGTTTCTTCCAGGCTGGAATTCAGCCTCTTGGCTTTTGCCTTAATTCCTGGTCGCCGTGTCCCGGCAGGGCCCTCAGAGCCCCTCCGGCTCCATGTGTCTTTCCCCCCGACTGTCCTCTCGGCCGTGGTCTCCGCGCACCGGCGCGTCCCCGGCTGTCCAGACTTGCCAGACGAGTGCTCCCCGTCTCTGCCTGTCCCCGCTTTATCCACGTTTAGCAGGTTGTCACCGGAGAATTCCTTTCCGGCCTGGTGGCTGTCTCTGGTTTCTCCTTGAATTCCTGGATAACCGTCTTCAGCAGCCTCCGAGGCAGCGGGTGGTTTATACCTGCCCGCGTCTGTCACCGTAGCCGGTCCGTCCTGCTGAGGTCCCGGGGGCAGGGGCATCCCTGCTCGCAAGGATGAGGCTCTGCGCGTGGAGGCCCGGCTGCTCCTTCCCCCCACTTCTTGGGGTGGTGAGTGATGACCAGCGGTGGCATCCATGGGCCCCGTGTCATCCGACACCGGGGGCCTGTGACCCAATTCACTGAAGAAACGCTCACACCCACCCAGGCTACACTCACTGAATTCCATCTCTTCGTCATCGCTTTCTAATAAAAAAACACGCTCTGTCCCCTGCAGGTTCCTTTGCCAGATCGCATTAGAGTAATCTGTCATAACGTCGGAACATTCCAGATACTCCAGGTCATCATCTGAAAACTCCTCGGCGCAGGTTAGGGTTATCTCTGGGCAAAGTTCATAGTCACTGTCAGAGTCTGTGCTGGAAGCCGGGGGGCTGACGGGCCTGGCACCTGGAGGAGCGGACGAGCCTGCCCGTGTCAGGGGCAGGCTGAAGCTGATGTACTTCTGGACTCGGGCATTTTGGTGACTAGAGTTCAAGGCTTCCTCGTTGCGGCCCTCAGGGTCTAAGGCACCATCTGTTAACCTTGGTGCTTTGGAATGCACGGTCCTGTGGCCACACACATCTTGTTGATCAGGAGCATCACTTGACTTAGGAAAGCGCAACCCGTCCGCAATGCCCTCTGTGTTAGCAGCATCACCAGCCTCTTCGGTTTGCCTTGTGTCTTTAACCGCCAAGGGGTTGTCAGAGCCAGATGCACCAGGGTCATGGTCGGCCGATACCTGGAGTGAACGAGCACCGCTGGACTTGGAGGAGGGGGCGTCAGCTGACATGGGAGGCCCCGCAGCGATACCTTCTCCTTCCTTATAAGGATGCTCTTTCTCATCGGTGCGGTTTGGGCTCTCCTGCTCATATGTTTCCGTGTCGTGTTTCCAGCCTGTGTGCCTGTCATCTTTCGGGTTGGGAGAGAGTGGTCGGTCCTCTGACGGGCACTGCACTTCAATGGAAGCAGAGCAGCAGATCATCCCAAAACAGTTCTGAGCAGAGACTTGATAAACAGCAGCGTCATTTTGGGTACAGCTGGGATGAAGAGAGGAGACACGTAAGTCTGCATGCTGACATGCCTTGCATCATGGCACACACAGTCAATGACCGTGGTTTTCCTGCACACTCAAGATCTGGGGTCCCCCTGAGAAGGGGTTTGTGGTCAGAGGCAACAGGCTGAGATGCTCAGCGTTTTCCCTTAAGACTTTCCGCAGTCTTACCCCAAATCGAAAATGCTGAAAATAACTCAGATGAATGGGGAAACAGTTTCTAGTTTCTTCTTCTCTCTTTTATTTTAAGTCATGTTATGTTATAGGAACTTGAAGCAGTATTACTTTCTGAAGGAAGGCATAGCACACAAAAAACTAAAGCACTCTAAATCTTACAGTGGACTACTATAAGCAGTAATTCTTTTAAAGACTGTGCTAAGAAAGCATGGTTCTTGCCAGGAGGCTGTAAAGTTAATACCACACTAGGGCTCTGTGCGTGAAGGACAGTGGCCTTTCCTCTTTAATTTACCATGACTATAACGTCTAAACCACAGCCACGGCCCCCTCTGGCTGGACACCAGTGTCCACGCGCCATCCTGACCCGTACCCGCCCGGTGCTCGGCTCTGGCTCAGCAGGGAAGGAACTGAATCCTGGCTCCCGCCAAGCCTGCTCTCCCTGCTCCAGAAAGGATGGTGCTGGGGGCCCCTCCCTTTCTTGACCGGAGCCACATGGCGCCTGGAGCCTGACTTGCTTTGCTGACCTTTCCCCTTAGAACACTTCTCCAGGCTCTGCAGTCTCAATAAACACGTGTTGTACCTGCTCTATTTTTTTAACATTAATTTTTATTTGCTTATTAATACTTAGCAGCGCCAGGTCTTTGTTAAGGCACATAGGATCTTTGATCTTTGCTGCAACATGCGGGATCTTTACTTGCAGCATGTGGGATGGCGGGCTGCAGTCCATAGGGTCGCAGAGAGTCGGGCACGACTAAGTGACTCGGCGTGCACACATGCACGCGTGCACACATGGGATCTAGTTCCCCCACCGGGGATCAGACCCGGGCCCCCTGCACTGGGAGCACCGAGTCTTAGCCACTGGAACACCAGGGACGTCCCTATACTTGCTTTTGAATTTGCGCTTTTATTTATCTAATTTGACTTCATTGTAACACTGCTGGTGTATTATGTATTATCCATCTTCAGAAAGCAGGAGCTGAGGGTCTGGCTCGGGCTCAGAGGTGATGGTCAGATCGTTAGTAACTCATGCGCATAAGAGATACACAAATGTCTCCCCAGGAGGGTCAGTGTTAGATGTTTACAGCCGTGGACACAGTCTTCCTTATCCTCTCTCTTCCTTACTGGAGGGCCCTCTTTGTTTCCTGACCTCATATGTGCTCACAAGCCTTCAACTGTTTGGGTACCCACTCACATAGGCCTCATCTTCAGAAAGCACAGACTAATTTCAACTGCACTAATACTTTGTTTCGTTGGCAACTTGATTCTCAAGTAGAAGACGCTCGAGGTGGCCAAGGTTGGCCAGGCCTGACCCCGCAGCCAATCTCTGGATTTGCCGTGACCAATAGCATGAGGAGAACGAAATTTAGGGCAACTTTCTGGGGGAATTAGTAGCTGCTCCTGTCTGTTTCACAAGATTATTCTGAGGCTCAAATGACAAAATCAGGCTGAAAGGACTTTGTGAAGCAGAAACTTTATGCTGTATATACTCTATAAGAAAGCAAAACTGATAAAATGATAATTCCGTGATGTGATCCAAGTGTTAGCTGCCACTGCTCTGGCAGTCATATTGTAATATAAAGGTGTCAGATCAACACATTGTACACCTTCAACGTACATGGTGTTCAGTGTCAACTAGAACTCGGAGGGGAGACTTCCCTGGTGGTCAAGTGGCTAGGACTTTGTGGTCTCAACATAGGGGACCTGGGTTCAATCCCTGGTCAGGGTCATACGCTGCAACAAAGATCAGAGATTCCACATGCCACAACTAAGATCTGACACAAACAAACAAATAAATAATTTTTTTTTTTTTTAAACGACGGGGCAGCACTAAGACCAGGTTTTCTCTGGTTCTTAAGAAGTCTGCAGAAACTATCAGGATGACTTATAAGGTCTTACATCAGATTCAAATTCTTGAATCAGAATCTGTGGCTAGGGACTTCCCTGGTGGAACAAGGGCTAAAACTCTACACTCCCCCATGCAGGGGCCAGGGTTTGATCCCTTGTCGGGGAACTAGGTTCCACATGCCACAAGTCGAGCTCCTGCACACCACAGCGGAGACCCAGCACAGTAAACAAACGAACAAATAGTGGGAAAAAAGAGTCTGTGGGTAGCGGGCCTAAGAAGTTACCTTTCAAATTCCTAAACACATTCTGCTACAAATCGTCCTTGGCCTACCCTCAAAGACATCCCCATCCTCATCCTTAGGTAGGCTGAGGTCTCTTTGGTTGAAGCTGAGGGGAGCATGGAGAGAAACAGACTTTTGCGTGACTTTCACATGGCCCACGTCATTCCCTCCATGCTTCTTTTTGCTGTGTTCTTGGAGATTTGGCCTCAGGTGAGAGCTTAAATGGGGCTTCCCCAGTGGTTCAGTGGTAGAGAATCCACCTGCAATGCAGGAGAGCCAAGAGACTCAGGTTCAGTCCCTGGGTCGGGAAGATCCCCTGGAGGAGGGCATGGCAACCCACTCTAGGTATTCTTGCCTGGAGAATCCCACGGACAGAGGAGCCTGGCGGGCTTCAGTCCATAAGGTCGAAAAGAGTCAGGACTGAAGCTACTGAGCATGCACGCAAGAGAGTGTAAACGGAGAATAAAACAGCCCCCAGGGGCTTCCGGAAAATCCCGAGTAATTCTGATTTCCTCTTCTATCCAGACCATGATCCATCTGCTGAACGAACCAGCTACCCTGATGGTACTATGATTCATGTAGAAGAAGAGAAAGGAAGAGAAAAAAATGAGCCTGAGAGGGACAAAGGACAGGTAAGAAAGGAATAAAGGAGAGAACAGAGGCGATTCGCAAAATTCAAGAAGGGAAAACACAGCAAATGTTAGAAAAATATGGAGAAAATCAATGGATTCCGTGCATTTAATTTCTGACTGATGAAATTAACAGATATGGGAATGCTATGATTTAGTAATGTCAGATTTTATGGAACATGTGTTTTAGCTGATATAAGATTTTACAAGTCATCCTGAGTACATTAAAGAGGAAGAGGAACTGGATTAAGTACAATTAACTTCTCACTGTCTAATGAGTGCCTTTGAGAGAGTTATGGTTTGCGGTTGGCATGTCCTAGATAATTATCTCTCAACATCCTAACGAGGAGGTGGAGAAACTCCGGCAAGAAAACCAGCCTTGTTGAATGCCTCCTCTATTACACAGTATGCTGGCTGCTCCCTGTCTGCAAAACTAAGGCTCAAAGGAGTCATTTCCCCCAAAGTGACAAAGTTGGTAAGTGGCGGAGCTTAGAGAGGAAACCAGAGTCTCTGACTGTTGTGCCTGGCTCTGCGGGTCCTGTTAGAAAACGAACATTCAGAGGAGGGAAATGACAGGGTGCAGAGGAAGATCACATCTGCAAGTAAAGGGTTTCTTTTCTGAGTTTCCATCTTCATGGGTAAACTGATGACCAGAGTGTGAACCAATATAACAGTAAGAGCTGATGGAGAGTCAAGGAGGGACTTCCCCAGTGGGTCCAGTGGTTAAGACTCCAAGCTTCCAACGCAGGGGACTCAGGTTCAATCCCTGGTTGGGGAACTAAGATCCCACATGCTGCTCAGAGTGGCCAAATAAATAAATAAAATTTTCCAAAAAAAAAAAAAAAGAGTCAAGGGGATGGGGGAGACATCATGTCCAGCCCTGAAATGACTAAAAATCTCCAGGAGAGGTGTTGTAAGCTTCTCAGAGTCGCTTACAGTCAGTTCTGTGCCAAGTTGCATGGTGCATTCCAGAAGGGCAAAGGGAATTCAAAGCAGGGACCTCAGGAGTAGCCGTTGAAACGACATGAACAGAGGGTTGGGGGTTTAGAATCTTGGGGAAATGCTGGCAGAGTGGCCTGCCTGTGGGCCCCACGGTGATTTGACAGGAATTCGAAACCATTCGGGAAGAAATTTCCTGAGCAATTAGTTGCGCTTTCCTTGCATACCTGCATACCTCTCCTTGTGGCTGAAGAAGACAGCAGCCTTCCCCCACCTTGCTGTGAAAATCTTGCCTGAATACTCTTAGGTTCTTTCTAAATAAATCACTTCCATATTAGAGACAAAGGGATGCAGGAGACCTTAAGTAAATGGGGCTTCTTTTGAGCTTGAACTATTGAGTTTAAACCAAAGGTTCTCAAACATTTTGGCAGCAGGCCCCTTTAAACTCTCAAAAATAATTGAGGATTCAACAGACATTTGTTTATAGGGGTAATATCCACCAATGTTGACCATATTAAAGTTATGGAAAAATTGAAAACATTTGTTTATTCCTTCAAAAAGAACAAAAATTGCCTTATTAAAGTTTGCATAAATGACATATTTTTATGAAAAAGACAAGGACAGCACCAGAGAGGGAAAAAACATTTTTTTCCCCCAAACAAAGTAACATTGTGCATGCTAAGTTGCGTCAGTCAGGTCCAACTCTTGAACACTGGAAGAGTGGTATTGCTTTACATTTTTTTCATGTAGCTTGTGGTTTAACAGAAGACAGCTGGATTTTTGTATCTGCTTCTGTTTTCAGTGTGATGCACTACAGTGTTCGGGTTGAAATATATGAAGAAAATCTGGCCTCACGCAAATACGTTGTTGGAAAGGGAACCAGTATTTTAATGGTCTTTTTTATATGGTTTCAGATAACCTCTTTGATACCACACAAAGATTAGTTGCAATGTGGAATCCAAAACACGATCAATGGATTTTTCATACATGTTACACAGGATCTGTTGGTCTGCACTGCATTTTGCATGGATCTTTAACCCACACGTGATTTTGTATCATATATTGGTCATTTGGAAAAACCTGGTTCATGAGATCTTCCTAATATTAATATGGTTCAACATACAATATTTTTAAGAATTACATTCATTAATAGTACTCTTATCCTTGTCAGAACAGCTCTGAGGTATTGGGAAACTATCAAACTTATAAAGAGATACAAGTTTTCCAAATTTCTAAACTAAGGAAATAATATGAATACTCACTTATAACGATGTGAATCAGTTCTGTGCTAAATGGCATAGAAGTAGAAAAAAAAAAAGCATCAGGAAAAACTGAAATAAAGGGCCCTGGAAGTTTCCTCCTTTACAAGAACACTGGCAGCATTGTCTGAACCAACTTTTTCAGAACTCTCAACACCAGTCAAGGGCAAAGTGGGGCAAAGCATTTGTTCAATAAAAATGGCTGACGCCCAGCAAGAAGAGTGAGCTTTTTGCAGTTTAATTCGCCCTAGCCCTCTCCCCTATCCCCAGTTGCATGGTAGTCTCAAGAACCAAGAGCCCACAGTCAGTGAAAGTCTACAGCCCAGTAACCACTAAAGGAAAAAGAACAGGGTGGGAAGGCCTTGTTCCAGAAGCCCCCTTCCCTGGGAATCAGTATCATGACCCCTTTGGTGCTGACCTGGACGACCTCACCCACAAGATTGTCTTTACATGACAGAGCTCAATCAATACGAACAATATTTTCCCTGAGAGCGTTTTTGTCCAACAATTTCAGGGCCAACAGTTTCACATCAAGGCTGCCTGCAGCAGTGGATAACAACTATGGCAAACAACAGGCAAACCGATCTGCTGAATTGGGAAGGAGGAGGTCGGTTTCCATTGATGCTGGGGGGTGGGGGCGGTGAGAGGAGGCAGGAGGCTGGGGGTAGCGCTAATTCTAGAAGTTCCTTGGGATTCCACCTACTTGGGATGGTTTTGTGTCCTGTGAACAAGTGTCATAAATGTGAGTAAGAACCAAGAACCCAGGAAAAGGATCCACAGGACTAGTGATGCTATAAAATAAGAATATGAAGACAAGGAGCTGGGGAACAGAATGTATCAAGTGCAATGAAAGACATGGAGTCATTTCTTTCTTTAGCTGTTGGTGCCATAGACCTATCCAAACGGACGCACTCTTAAATCCCTCCACTCCTGTTGCCATCATTCTCATCATCCCCGAAGGGCGTCGTGTTTTCAAATGCGTTATTTCATGCATTTATCTTTTCATGGCTGTTGTTATTATTTCATGCCCGACTCTTTTGCTATCCCACGGATTGTAGCCCACCAGGCTCCTCTGGCCATGGGATGCTCCAGGCAGGAACACTGGTGTGGACTGCCACTTGCCTCTCCAGGGGATCTCTCCCACCCAGGGATCGAACCCGGGCCTCTTAGGTCTCCCGCATTGCCGGCGGATTCTTTACCACTCAGCCACCTGGGAAGCCCTCACTCATGACTGCAGTGGCACAAATAAAATAATTGCATCCATGTGGAATGCGAAGCAGATGACCCCGCTCCTGTTGCTGCTCCCTTCCTTCTGTCTCCTGGAGGTCTTTCGCCCGCTCCCCCAAAACGCTCTCACCATCGTTAAAAATGCTGAAACTCAAAATGTGAGATCTGGCCAGGTGCCCTGAAGGCAGAGTTGGTAGGAGAAGAAGCTGAAAGTGTTGGCTAGAGGTAAGATTTGGAACCCTCTCTGGATTTCAGATATGACTCTATTACTCATTCCATGTTCCAGTGGAAGAAAACAAGACCTGGGAACGAGCTGTCTCCCCGGCCCCTCCCTGAGCCTGCCTGTGCAGCAGTTGGGGGAGGCTGGGCTCACGCATACTTACGTGATGACATCCTCGTCCTTCCCGCAGTCAGAGCACAGGGTGAAGGTCGTAATATTTTCTGACACTAAGTGTCTGTATTTTGTGACTTGCCTAACTGCTGCTGCTGCTGCTGAGTCGCTTCAGTCGTGTCCGACTCTGTGCGACCCCGTAGACGGCAGCGCGCCAGGCTCCGCATCCCTGGGGTTCCCTATAACTAAAGGAATAAGTAAGGCTTGTGTTTCCTTTCCGTGCCCCAAAGCTACGTTCATTATGGAGATGGAAGAATTCTAACACTACAAGCACATGGAATTTCTTGATAGATGTATTTTAAGAATTGATGAAGAGATTCCTCGAACATGCACCAATTTATCTAGTTACTTATCCAACAGATGTACTGAACCAGCCATCTGGAGAGATGAAGGGGGCTTTGGTTTGTGCTGCTCCAGGAACCGTCTGCCCCTATCTCCTCTTGTGCTCACTATTACAGAGCTGGCCCCTGGAATCTGCATATCCCCTGCTCCCAGGGCCACTGGCTCTCTGCTGCACTTGACCCAAACAAGGCAGGGGATGGGGCTTCCCAGGCTGCACAGTGGTAAACAATCCACCTGCCAATGCGGGAGACACAGGAGACTCGGGGGCTGGAAAGATCCTCTGGAATAGGACATGGCAACCCACTCCAGTATTCTTGCCTGGAAAACCCCATGGACAGAGGAGCGTGACAGGCTATACAGTCCATGGGGTCACAAAGAGTCAGACACAGCTGAGCGCACACACCTAGGCAGGAGATGGGAGGGTGGGCAGAGGGGAGAAGCCAGCCTCAGGTGGCATTTCCAGCAGGCTCCACCCTTCCTGCAGTTCCAGTTCCCACAGGACAGCCCACCCAGAATGAACAGCCTGCCTCCTGCCCTCCACCCCACCCTGCTTTGTCCCTGCAGGCAGGAGATGATGCTTCCTGCTGATGCTTATCTCCACGGACCCCACTGCCCCTGTCTGGCTCAGTCACTTGTATACAGCTTGGTTTTTGTCTTCCTGGTTAGACCCTGACTGATAGAATACTGGAGTGGGTAACCTTTTCCTTCTCCAGGAGATCTTCCCGACCCAGGGATCGAACCCAGGTCTCCCACATTGCAGGCAGATTCTTTACTGTCTGAGCCACCAGGGAAGCATCAGTCATCTTCCTGGTTAGACCCTGACTGATACTGAGATGATTTATTTTACAGATCTTAGAACTGAGGTCCAAGGAAGATGAGACTGTCTTAAGTTACACAGCCAAACAAAATAATAAGAAACATCTCCCACGCGTAAGGCACTGTGTTAGCCGCTGTGTAGAAGATGCAAGTTTAAAGTTTCAGGTCTTCCCTCGGGAGATCCCCGTCCAATGAGGGAAACGAGGTGTCCATATAAGCAGCCCCAAGACCAGACATGACGGGCTAAGTGCCATTAAAAATCAGAATAATGCTAGAAATCTGGGGGTGGGGAGGTGACAGGTGACGCTGAGGGAAGATTTCCTGGAACTTGAAAGCTGAAGCAGGTCTAAGAAATACACGGTAGGATTTTGGCAGGAAAGGTGGTACGGGCCTGAGGATGGGGCCGATCGCTCTGGGTATAAGGAGTGGCCACAGGTGAGAGGATGTGGGAGAGCAGCACGCGTGTCTCATTTGGAGCCCGGGGGAGCACTGGGCCGAAAGTTAGGGCAAGCGCACGATCTACTGTTGAAGCAGGAAGCAGGATGCTTTAGACAGTGAGGAGAGACGCAATTAACATTTACACCAAAGGTTTCCCTGCTGGCTCCAGCGGTAGAGAATCCGCCGGCAGCCAGCAGACTCAGGAGACACGGGTTTGATTGCCAGGTGGGGAAGATCCCCGGGAGGAAGAAATGGCACTCCACCCCAGCATTCTTGCCTGGAGAATCCCATGGACAGAGGAGCCTGGTGGCTACAGTCCATGGGGTTGCAAAGAGTCAGACGTGACTGAACACGTACACACACACACACA